>VONZ01002175.1:0-64300 GCA_012976165.1 Labeo catla
TTAATATGTAGCCTATAGTTCATTTGCATTACAGAATTTAATGTTAGTTTGTGGAGTGTGTGTAAGCATGTATTTGAAAGTGTTCAAGCTTTCAACTTCAGCAATGCACATTCATGATTCACTGTTTTATTATTGTTGTTGTCATATTTTTTTTTTTTTTAATTACAATTTAATTGGTAGTTTAACACTGTCTATTTTATAACTTTGTAGAATATGACTCGTGGTAGGAAACAAAAGGCAGCAAAAGACCTGTGGGCTTTAGCAGGGGGTTTCAGTGTTGTAGTGAAACACTTCTCAAAACTGAATGTTGGACATACCATTCCATATAATTCTGAGATCTGGACCAGTCTGTCTCTGTCAATTTTTGGAAATGACAACAAACAAAACAAACATTGGTTGTGGGTAATTTGGCATGACAATCGCAGGGGACTTAAAGACCAAGTGCTGCTATCAAGGAAACTTGAAAGGAGCCAGCTTCCAGATCCTGCCTTAGGATGGTCTGATACTGAAGATAAGCCTACAGAAAGTGAAACACTTTGTACATTACAAGACTCAACACACAGTAAAAGTCCCTTACATGTCAGTGAAGATGACGCTGATGATACTTCGTGGGACAGTGCTGATGATGTTAAAAAAACATTGTTACAGGAGAATGACTCTGACAAAACTAACATCAACATGGCTGCTCAATCTTGTGCTGTTGATCAGGAAACTGCTGGGGATGCAGTTAATAAAAGTGAAATTCCTGAAGAACTATTCAGCGAAGAAGGAGACATACATACTACTCCAACAGAGTTAAGTGAAATGGTGACAGATTTCTCCAAGAAAAAGACAGATAGTGAACAAGAGTCACTAACAGTTAAAGATGCTTTTGACTCATTGATTACAGCAACAGAAAATGGTGAAAATGACAGTGCACCACAGAGAAAGCCAAAGAAGGTTCGTAAGGTTTGTTCTGTTCCAAGAACCTTTAAGATTTCACTCAACAAAAAGAAATGGAGAGCAATAAAACCAAGAATAGGTTCCGTGCAATTAAGGAAACCGTGGACTCATATCATATATGAGGCATTCAACAAAGTGAACCCTAACTGTGTACTTGCCTTCAAGTACCAACATGCCAGATTGATGCACAGCAGGAAAAGGAATTCTGCTTTTTTAAATATTCGTGCAGTTTGCACATTTCCAACGTGCAAATCTCAGTACATTTTTCTGATGAAGAGAAAACCTACAAACATGCAGAGAAAAGTTTTCATGACAGTTTATCGCCATGGACAAATCTGCCATTTAAAAAACCACACTCGAAAACGTCAGGCATCCAATGTCCGTAGAGGAAAAATTGCAAGAGTCATCCATAAAGGAGTGAGTCAAGTTTACTACAGTAAGCTCAGGAGGACTCCTGTGGAAGAAATTATGGCAGGAAATTTAACAAGGTCTCTTAACAGAGACATCTTAAAAGTAATTTCCTCAGAGGTAAAAAAAGCTGCATCACTACATGACAATGTCTTGTTAGAAATGCATTTAACACAACGAATTATGAAGGAATGTGACACCAGTTACCGACATTTGCCAGGTTACATTCAGAACTTCCAGGTAGATCCTTTCAGCTGTCACATGTACACCGAAAAGGGAATTTCAATCTTAGTGACGCATATGAGGAAAAAGTCACCAGTAACGCTCTATTTGGATGCCACTGGTAGTGTGGTGTCTAAAATACCAGAACAGAAAAAAAGAGTGCTGTACTATGCCCTTGTGTTGGCAGGTCAGGGCCATGGCACACCACCTTTGCCTATTGCTGAAATGCTGTCAAATGACCACACTGTGCCATCAGTTTCTTTTTGGCTGATGAAGTTTGTGCACAACCTGTCAAAGTACACTACACTGACAATCAGGTATTTGGAGACAGATTACAGTTGGGCGCTTATACAAGCTGCTCTATTGGCTTTCAATAAAGAGAGCATTCTGTCATACCTTGACAGATGTTTTGATATTTGCCAGGGCAAGGATGATGGGATGGACAGCAAAGGTTTCACTGTGATACACCTTTGTTCAGCACATGTGCTTAAGGCTGTAGCCCAAGCCATTTGCAGGCATGTGACAGACAAGGGACACAGGGAGTTTGTGATTTTTGTGTTTGCAAGACTGCAAAATAGCCAGACTCTAGATGAAGCAATTTGGATCTTTCAGGCTCTTTGCATTGTCCTTCAAACAAGGACAAATACTGCTTCTGTAAAGAAGAGTATTAAGGCTCTTCAAGGACTCATTCAATCCTTCAACCTGGACATAGATATGCCTGAAAACAGAGTCCAGATGAGTGCAGATGATAAGGATGTGCAGTCCAGAACAATTGTGGGAAGGTCTCGCTTCTCAACTGTGTTTAGAAGAGCGTTTGATGAGGCAACCACTGCAGTTACTGAAGAGGAAGAGTCTTCAGAAGAAAACTTGTACTACAGTCCAAGCATCATTCAAACACTTTTTAACACATACATGCCTATCTTTCCAATGTGGAGTGGAGTCATGCTGGGTGATCTAGAGAGACATGCAGCAGACAAAGACATTGCATCAGTGGAAGATGGAGGACAAAGACAAGACAACAAGACACGAGAAACAAATTGCCATGTAGAAGGATGGTTTTCCATTGTCAAGCAACACATCCTAATGAAAGCTCGTAGACTGCGGCCAGGCAACTTTGTACGCAAAATGTACTCTTCCTTGCAAGGAAGATACATTGAGCATATAATGCAGCATGGCTTTCCTTTAAAACTCCTCCAAAAACCTCTAAATGTAAGAGATATTACATTTGCAGAGGAATCATGGGCCAAAAAAGAAAAAGTGACTGCTTCTAAGATGGGAGAGTCCAAGTATTACTCCATCCCAACATCAGTACCACATCCTAAAAGGAAACAGTCAAGGAAGGCCAAAAGGAATGTCACAACTGCAGTGGATCAAGCAAGAGAAAATACATTTGAAGTCTCAAGCAATCAAGAGCAAGATATCTCAGCAATTACAGCACCAGAAAAGAATGCAAAACAGCAACCTACTACTACAAAGCTCGGAGAGGCTACATCTGCTCCCAAAAAGAAGCAGCAAAGAAAGCCCAAAAAGCGTGATCATACAGCAAGTGAAAGTGAAACACAATCCAAAACATCCAGCAATGATAAGGTAGACTTGTCCTCCTTGATGACCATGAGAGCTACTGGACTTGATACTTACACTTGTAAGGACAAGGATGTTGCAGCTACTTTGAAGACAACGCCACTAAATATACAAGATGAAGTATGTAAAGTTCACAATACATTTATATTAGTTTGAAAATAGTATACTACAGTATTGTAAAATAATTCATGTAAAATCACAGCTTGTCTTGACTTTGTTATTACAGCCAGAACAACTGTGGAAAATGAAGGAATGTGAAGTAGTTGTAGCTGTCCAAAAAATGGCAGACAAGAAGACTTGGATGTCTCTGAGACTGAGCGACTTCATTACATTAAAGCCTCACAACCTATTGAATGGAGAGGTTAGTACTTTTCTGTACTGTAATGATGAATTATTTTTATATGAACAGAACTTTACTACTGGACCAAGAAATATCTAACTGTGGAATATTTTCCAGACAATAGAGTACTATATTCATGCCTGTATGAATCAAAGTGCCACCACAAAGAGACTGTACATTCTAAACCACTACACCATAGGTGTAATCTTATTTGGAGGAATGCAACAAATTACACGCCAAATCTTCAAGAAAGTAAGTAGCCTAGAACATGAATCATACAATTTCAGTTTCAACAGACCATACTGAAGTAGAGACAAGTCTAGCATAACAGTAAAACACATTCTGAATGAATTGTTAAAATTGACTGTGTTGTCCACTAGTGGGATTACAGTTAGCATTATGTTTGTTTAGGGAGAAGTGTTTTTGGTGGGATTCCCATTGTAAAATTAGCATTCCAGAGGCAAAATATTATGTTATTGAGGTCGTTTCAACCCGCAGACATGAAAAACAACCCACGGCAACAGTGTTAAAGTAGCCAAATTCTGCGGGAAAACCACAGACTTGGCAAAACTGTATGTTCTTACAGCCTGTTAATCTGCAAATGTGTAACACAGCTTGTAATATTTTCACTGTTTCAATTGCTTTTGTAGGAAAACTTTGAAAATTATGATGGTGCAGTGGGATTTGTTAATGTACATAGCAATCACTGGAAGTTTGTGGTAAGCAAAACCAGTTGTAATTGAAAATTGGAGTCATTCCTTAGTTGTAGTATTAAATGCTATCATTAATACTGTAGAAAACAATGGTGAATACGGTGTAATTTAGGATTCATTATGTGGTTACATTTTTAAAATTACATTCATTTATATTTTTCCTTTTAACTTCTCTGTTATGGGATGAACCTGGGAAATGAATCTGTAGTTCCTTCATGCCATGTCACAGCAGATATTTGTTGTTGACCCAGCTGATGTCTTGAATGACCTCAAGGACTCAAAACTAGCAGCCACACGTTTTCGGTAAGACAAATAAGACAAAAACATTATGTTTCCTCACATTTGTCACATTTATTTCCCTTTTTCCTTAAAAAAAAAAATGTTTTCATTTTAGAAAATATTTCAAGACACGCTTCAATTTGCATGCCAAAAGAGACTGGTTACATGTTAAATGGAAACCCAGCACCATTGTCCACACGGTGCAGGAGGACGCAACGAGTTGTGGTATTTTTGTTATGCAGGTGAATTTTATTGTTTTGTAAATTATTTTATGTCAATATAAATTAAGTCAATACAAATGATTTATTATTTAGAAAAACATTGTCATGATGACATGTAAAAAGTTTTTTTTTCTTCCCAACACACACACACACACACACACACACACACACACACAAACAATTACAAGGTGTATTTAAAGTTTTGCATGTAACATTTCCTTTCTTTTAAGATGGCAAAAGAGGTCATTGACAAATTTCCTGCCATCCCTGATGTCTTCAACATCGATCCAAATCCAGAAAGCATCAAGCTACTCAGACAAGAAATAGCCAAGGACATCCTTCGTGGATCAGGTAATATTACAAGCATCCAGTAATTCAACACAATATGTATCGGATATTCTAGAAGAGTTATTGAACTGTATTAGTCAAAGAATAAGAGGCCTAAATAATAATTTAATATGAAACTTATGGTTAAACATACATGCAAACATACATACATAAATACATACATAAAAAAAATAAACAGACAGATAGACAGACAGACAGACAGACAGATAGATAGATAGATAGATAGATAGATAGATAGATAGATAGACAGATAAATAAATAAATAAATAAATAAATTCTGCTGTAGAATCCAAGGAAGAGTACTGTTCATACTGTGGATGCAAGGAAGTACAATCTGACATCAACAGTCTTTGGGTATGTATATTGAATTTAAGCAAGTGATTAATCATGTTTTAGCAATACAATTATGCATGTATTAACTTTATAATGGTGCAATTCTGCTTACTTTTGAAGATACAATGTGAAAACTGCCAAAGATGGTACCACACAGGCTGCCTCGGACTGTCTCCAGACAGTATACCTGAACAAGTTTCCCCGTGGTATTGCTCAATGTGTGAATAGTGAGAAGAAGAAAAAAAAGGCCACTTAAATTTTTTGGATTGTTACAATAACAATATTTGAAAAGTTGCCTAACTTTGTGAATGTATCTGTGTTTTTTTGGACTTATTCAAAAAATGACTTCAATCATAAAAAATGTCTTATTTATAACATTGAAAATATTATTAAGTTCTTATAATAAAAAAACAACAACAACAAAAAAACTTTTGTGTACGGTTTCTGAACCAATAAAAGAAATGTGTTGTAGAAGTAACAGCGGTTCCAATACCTACTTATGCCTAATATATTTACAGGAAATAATTCAGTGGAGTGGCCACTACGCATATACTACAACCTTTAGAACATTTAAAAAAAAAAGTAATAGATTCATTATTTTTTAATTAAAAATATCTTTGTACTGCATATACAGTAAAAATGTAACTGTCAAAATATGACCTGTAGTAAGTCAGTCTTGTAACTAGAAATGTACTACAGCCTTTGAAAGATGAAAAAACCCTTTTGGTGAATTACAGAATTTTTTTTCTAAGAATAATTATTTACTGTATGTACAGTAAGGGTGATATTGGCAAAATATGACCTGTAGTAAGTCAGTCTTGTAACTAGAAATGTACTACAACCTTTGAAAGACGAAAAAACCCTTTTGGTGAATTACAGTAATTTTTTTCTAAGAATAATTATTTACTGTATGTACAGTAAGGGTGATATTGGCAAAATATGACCTGTAGTAAGTCAGTCTTGTAACTAGAAATGTACTACAGCCTTTGAAATATGAAAAAACCCTTTTGATGAATTACAGTAATTTTTTTTCTAAGAATAATTATTTACTGTATGTACAGTAAGGTTGATATTGGCAAAATATGACCTGTAGTAAGTCAGTCTGCCCACTAGAGATGTACTACAACCTTTGAAATATGAAAAAACCCTTTTGTGCATTACAGTAATTTTTTAATAAGAATAATTATTTACTGTATGTACAGTAAGGGTGATATTGGCAAAATATGACCTGTAGTAAGTCAGTCTTGTAACTAGAAATGTACTACAACCTTTGAAAGATGAAAAAACCCTTTTGGTGAATTACAGTAACTTTTTTTTCTAAGAATAATTATTTACTGTATGTACAGTAAGGGTGATATTGGCAAAATATGACCTGTAGTAAGTCAGTCTTGTAACTAGAAATGTACTACAGCCTTTGAAATATGAAAAAACCCGTTTTGTGCATTACAGTAATTTTTTAATAAAAATAATTATTTACGGTATGTACAGTAAGGGTGATAAAGACAAAATATGACCTGTAGTAAGTCAGTCTGCCACCTAGAGATGTACACAACCTTTGAAGGAATGAAAAACCCTTTGGTGAATTACAGTAATTTTTTCTAAGAATAGTGGCCTGTATGTATAGTAAGGGTGATATTGGCAAAATATGACTAGTAGTAAGTCAGTCTGCCCACTAGAGATGTACTACAACCTTTGAAAGACGAAAAAACCCTTTTGGTGAATTACAGTAATTTTTTTCTAAGAATAATTATTTACTGTATGTATAGTAAGGGTGATATTGGCAAAATATGACTAGTAGTAAGTCAGTCTGCCCACTAGAGATGTACTACAACCTTTGAAAGATGAAAAAACCCTTTTGGTGCATTACAGTAATTTTTTTCTAAGAATAATTATTTACTGTATGTACAGTAAGGCTGATATTGGCAAAATATGACCTGTAGTAAGTCAGTCTTGTAACTAGAAATGTACTACAGCCTTTGAAAGATGAAAAAACCTGTTTTGTGCATTACAGTAATTTTTTAATAAAAATAATTATTTACGGTATGTACAGTAAGGCTGATATTGGCAAAATATGACCTGTAGTAAGTCAGTCTTGTAACTAGAAATGTACTACAACCTTTGAAAGATGAAAAAACCCTTTTGGTGCATTACAGTAATTTTTTTCTAAGAATAATTATTTACTGTATGTACAGTAAGGCTGATATTGGCAAAATATGACCTGTAGTAAGTCAGTCTGCCCACTAGAGATGTACTACAATCTTTGAAACATAAAAAAAAAATCCTTTTGATGCATTACAGTATTTTTTTAATAAGAATAATTATTTACTGTATGTACAGTAAGGGTGATATTGACAAAATCTGACCTGTAGTAGAAGTCCAGTCTTGTAACTAGAAATGTACTACAGCCTTTGAAATATGAAAAAACCCTTTTGATGAATTACAGTAATTTTTTTCTTAAGAATACCTATTTACTGTATGTATAGTAAGGGTGATATTGGCAAAATATGACTAGTAGTAAGTCAGTCTGCCCACTAGAGATGTACTACAACCTTTGAAAGATGAAAAAACCCTTTTGGTGAATTACAGTAATTTTTTTCTAAGAATAATTATTTACTGTATGTATAGTAAGGGTGATATTGGCAAAATATGACTAGTAGTAAGTCAGTCTGCCCACTAGAGATGTACTACAACCTTTGAAAGACGAAAAAACCCTTTTGGTGAATTACAGTAATTTTTTTCTAAGAATAATTATTTACTGTATGTACAGTAAGGGTGATATTGGCAAAATATGACCTGTAGTAAGTCAGTCTTGTAACTAGAAATGTACTACAGCCTTTGAAATATGAAAAAACCCTTTTGATGAATTACAGTAATTTTTTTTCTAAGAATAATTATTTACTGTATGTACAGTAAGGTTGATATTGGCAAAATATGACCTGTAGTAAGTCAGTCTGCCCACTAGAAATGTACTACAACCTTTGAAACATGAAAAAAATCCTTTTGGTGCATTACAGTATTTTTTTTCTAAGAATAATTATTTACTGTATGTACAGTAAGGCTGATATTGGCAAAATATGACCTGTAGTCAGTCTTGTAACTAGAAATGTACTACAGCCTTTGAAATATGAAAAAAACCCTTTTGGTGAATTACAGTATTTTTTTTCTAAGAATAATTATTTACTGTATGTACAGTAAGGCTGATATTGGCAAAATATGACCTGTAGTAAGTCAGTTGAAAATTCAGAAATGTAATTAAAGCCTTGAAAGATGAAAACCCTTTGGTGAATTACAGAATTTTCTAAGAATAATTATTTACCGTATGTACAGTAAGGCTGATATTGGCAAAAATATGACCTGTAGTAAGTCAGTCTTGTAACTAGAAATGTCCTACAACCTTTGAAAGATGAAAAAACCCTTTTAGTGCATTACAGTAATTTTTTTCTAAGAATAATTATTTACTGTATGTACAGTAAGGTGATATTGGCAAAATATGACCTGTAGTAATCAGTCTGCCCACTAGAGATGTACTACAACCTTTGAAAGATGAAAAAACCCTTTTGGTGCATTACAGTAATTTTTTTCTAAGAATAATTATTTACTGTATGTATAGTAAGGGTGATATTGGCAAAATATGACTAGTAGTAAGTCAGTCTGCCCACTAGAGATGTACTACAACCTTTGAAAGACGAAAAAACCCTTTTGGTGAATTACAGTAATTTTTTTCTAAGAATAATTATTTACTGTATGTATAGTAAGGGTGATATTGGCAAAATATGACTAGTAGTAAGTCAGTCTTGTAACTAGAAATGTACTACAACCTTTGAAAGATGAAAAAACCCTTTTGGTGAATTACAGTAATTTTTTTTCTAAGAATAATTATTTACTGTATGTACAGTAAGGGTGATATTGGCAAAATATGACCTGTAGTAAGTCAGTCTTGTAACTAGAAATGTACTACAGCCTTTGAAATATGAAAAAACCCTTTTGATGAATTACAGTAATTTTTTTTCTAAGAATAATTATTTACTGTATGTACAGTAAGGTGATATTGGCAAAATATGACCTGTAGTAAGTCAGTCTGCCCACTAGAGATGTACTACAACCTTTGAAAGATGAAAAAACCCTTTTGGTGCATTACAGTAATTTTTTTCTAAGAATAATTATTTACTGTATGTACAGTAAGGGTGATATTGACAAAATATGACCTGTAGTAAGTCACTCAACTACAAATGTAGTACCACTTCTGAAACATGAAATACCCCACTTTGATTCATTACTGTTTTGTATTTTTTCAAAAATTATTTGTGTACTGTAAATACATATTTGTAAGGTAACATATTGGCTAAATATATTCAGTCAGTTTGCCCACAAGGCATTTACTATGGCTTTGAAAATATAATTTGTATTAATTATTGGACTTCGTTTTGTACTGAGAGGTAAATTTGCAGACGGTCCCTAAATCAGCCTAGACGAATATCCGGCGAATATCAAACCTAAAACTAGCTTTACCGAGCTAGCTTAATGAGCTTGTTTCTGTACAAAGCTAATGAAGACTAGTGCAGTTTATATCTATTAGACTTGTAAAACATCTGTTTGCACATCAGAGCCTGATGTGCTTTTGCAAAAGGCTAATGTAAAAAACTTTTCCAAGATGACGACGATGATGAACTGAAGTTATGATTACAAATTATATTTGAATCGGTCTGAGCGTATTATCATCCGCTGGGATGACATCATTACGTGAGTAAGTAAAAGAACTGGTGAACCGGGTTTCCGGGTCACGGAAAAGAACCCATCACTATTACAATTGTGGATCAAGTTAATGTTGATAAATAGATAAAACAGTGTAAAGTTTTATATGAGTGACTTTTGAGCGTGTTCATTGGATCTCCTTATCGTTATTTATTTTTTTTATCTTAGAAACACGAATGACCAGTAATATCTAAAACACCGCTGTCAGTCCATATTTGTGTTTAATACAAATATCCTGCATTATGTTTTAATTTAGTACTGTTAAGGACCGTCATTGAGACCCTGGCATCTTTGTTAAATTTGTAAATATATTTGTTTTTATAGATCAGCAAAGAATTCACCTGGCTTGTGTCTTGTGTTTTTTGAAGGCCAAGATGATCATCTCTCAAAGCTGATACAGTTTTTCAGGTCAAAGTGTGATGAGGACATTCCAGATATGACTTCAGTATTGAAGAGCCTTGATAAGGATGTGAGTCTATTTATGTTAAAGCAGTCTTTCTCTCCCCAAAATGACAATTCTGTGATCATTTACTCACTTTCATGTTTGTCCAAACCTCTATGATCTTTTTTCTTCTATGGATCATAAAACTAGTGATAGTGACATCTTTTCATACAATGACTTCAGAGTAAGTGTATAAAAAGTAACTTATATGATTTGTGCATCATATTCCAAGACTTTCAAAATCATACAATATTTTTGTATGATGAAAACATAAAAATTAAAGTCTTTGTTTACAAGAACGTTTCATTGTATTAGCTTCTACATAAATATCAAACCTCATTGATTCTTGCAAGTCTTTTGATCACGTCATGACATAAGAACTAATGAGGTTTGATGTTGTATTATGTCATAGTAACATCAAATCTGATATGATCAGTTCATTACACAAAGTTATTATCAGAAAACTTTTAAAATAGGCAACATGACTAATCCACTACTTTTACTGCATTTTTTTTTTCTAGTGTTGACTTGTCCTTTTCAGAGCTTAACAGCTTAATGCTGATAATTTTCATTGTATGGAATGAAGATATTAATAATTTAGCATGTGTTTGGAGTGGCATGTTAGTGAGTAAATAACAGTTATCATCTTTGGTAACCTGTCCTTTTAAGTCCTTTAAAGTGTTACAAAGTGCGCGGTACATCCACTATTAAATCTTATTTTGTTGCTGAACAAGAAGGTAACAACAACTGTTGTTGCATCACATCACTGGTGATTTATTTACAACAAATGTATATGCATAAAAAGCATCAAAAACAGAGGGAGAGGGAGAAAAGATAAATTAATAAAGAAAAACAAAGGATTGAACAAATAAAGCTGGTACTTTAACCATCCTATATTTTACAGACAACAACCAAAGGATGAGGACAGCAGCATGGCTGGGCCTGCCGTGGTACATGCAAGAGACTCCTTCAAAATTCATTAAGAGATGTGCAAGGTAAGCTGAAACATGTAAGGCCCTTAAAACGGCATTTTAAAATGAAAACGATCCTCGTCTACACTGGTGTTTTTGCTGCATTTCAGAAACAATCTCCGTCTACACTACACAACTGAAAATGCATGTCACATGACCATTCATGCAAGTACAATCATAGCTATGTACAGGTAGATGCCCTATTATTTAGATGGTGGATCTACGTGCTTGAAGCGGTCGAATGAGGAATCTACCTATACATATCTATGGTGTACAACAATGAGCATGATGTTATTGTTTACACGATCATCAAGGATACGCAGAGTAAATGTGGGCAGCCATCATTTTAAAAAGTCCCCGTTTTGGTCCATTTACACTGACATGCAACCCCAGAGTTTTCAAACTAAAACAGGGTCTGCAGCGTTTTTGAAAGTCTCCATTTTTGAGGGTGGAAAACACCAGAGTAGTGTAAACGGTAACACTTTATTTTAATAGTCCACTTTAGACATTCTACTAACAGTAAGTAACTTTGCAACTGCATGTCAACTAGTCATTAGAGTATTAGTAGACTGTCTGCTTAATATATCTTGTAACACTCTTGTAAACTTTGCAAGTATATGTCAACTTATTCTACTAACCCTAAACCTAACCTAACAGTCTGCTCTCCGAGTTAGTAGATGTAGTTGCAAACTAATGAGAATTAGTTGACATGTAGTTGCAAAGTTACCTATAGTTAGTAGAATGTCTAAAGTGGACTATCAAAATGAAGTGTAACCGTGTAAACTATAGGCGTAACCTTAGCAAAAATTAAGCGTTTTAAAATGAATATGCACTAGTGTTAATACAGCCTAAGGGGAAACTGAACATTAGATCTCTTAATTTGCAGGGGTCTGGGGACTACGTTTGTTTGCTTTTAAGTAATAGTGCCTTGTTTTGTTTACATTCTATGAAGCCCAGTGACTGAAGAGGATGGGATCAAGGGTGTGGTGATTGGAATCCTAGTGGTTGCGGAAAACATGATGAAACCTCTCCCAGCCTTCTATGACGTTGCCCTGGTGATTGAGGAAGAAGTGGTAATGTGTCACCTGAGTGATTATACCTAATGCTTTTCTGAACCTGATGGGCCTGGTGTACGCATTAAACCTCGACTATCCAAAGGAATTAAAAGTCACATTTGAAGTGATACAGCACCTGTACATTGGAGTCAGATCAGACTCTAGTACCGCAAGAGTTCACTCTTTGAAAAGCAAGTTGCTGTGATAAGACAGAAAACAAAATAAATCTTTTTTACTTTATGCTACTGTTTAATCATTGTACTGGTTTAAACTTTAAGAACATTGTTGTTTTAGATCTCATTTTTTTAAAAGTCGAACATTGGAATTCTTGTGGGGTTTTTTTTTGTTTTGTTTTGTTTTTTTTTAACTGACTTCTTTTTTTGTTACCTTGTAGTGCTTCCTCTTTCATTGTCATGTTCCTACAATTGGGAATTTACAGTTTTTTAACAGTTTAATATGAAGTATTTTTAACACAGCTTATTGTGAATTCTTCATGTACACTTGTTTCTGCAATGAAAATATCTGATAATGACAAGGAGAGTTATTTGTACTATTTTGGCACTAAGATGGGTGTGTGCATAGAGAAGTTTGCATGTTTTTGTGTGAGCTGTGTATATGTGAAGTTTTTTTTCTTTCGTAGTGTTTTTCTATCTTTGCAAGACAATTACTATGTTTGTGTTTTTGGATGCAGTGTGTCTATTTAAAAATAAATGCTGTGAGTTTCAATTTTGCAGTTGATTGTTGATTTCCTAAAAAATCTGGTTCTAGATATCCAAAACTACTTGTCAAAGTCCAGTAAACTCAAATAGTTAAGTTATGATGTTGAGGAAAAATTAATAATGTATGTCAACTAGACATGGTTCATAGTTATAAAAACATGAAAAATTGAGTTTAACAATTTTTTTTTCAGTTGACTTAACTAAAAAATTTAAATGCTCATTAATTGATACAGTACGTTGGCTCAATTTACTGCAAGTTATTTCAACAACTACATATAAGTTAAGTGAACTTAACACCTAATGTTTGCTGAACGTAACACCTAGTGTTCACTAAACTTAACAAAGCCAATGCAACAAAATGACTAAGTCAAGTTGTGTCAACAAATCATTTTTTACAGTGTATGGTTTTCCTGTTCCGTTTCTTGTTAAGTCTTTATTGGTTAATTACCCACACCTGTCCCTGTATCGTTTGCACCCCTTTATAAGTTGTATTCAGTTCAGTGTTTGTTGTCAGACCTTGTTGTTAGTTTGGTGTGTGTCATCCTGATGTTCCTGTTTACCCTTGTTTTGGATTATATTAAAGACTGTTAACTATATTTCGTCTTCGTTTGTCTCTTTCTGACACAATCGTGACAGATATGATTTACCCAACAAAAACTTAAAAAAAAAAACTGATGTTAATGACAGACAGTATCATCTGAAAATTGCATCCTATCATCTAGTCAGTGTATTCTCAAACCTATATGCTTGTTACCCATGTTAATGAGTACTAATGTAGCCTACTACTGCCTTGAATAAGCTACTTTACATTTATACAGTTCACAAGACCCAATAATATCTGATTTTACACAAATTAACCAGTTTAAGTTTACAAATGATTTATTCTTAATACTGTGTTCTTACCTGTGTGTCTGTGATGCACACTAGAGAAATACACTGCACAAAGTCTATAATTTGCACATATAACTATTTATTTATTTATTTATTTATTTTTGACTGTGATCAGCTGCTAATGAATTTCTATGAGGCAGTGACACTGAATTAGTTCCATGTGTACAATAGCAAACATGTGCAAAAGCATTATAAGCCTAGAAACCAATAAGCTTACGAGGAAGACTCTGCCCTGAGCTGTGATGTTGTGAAAGGCCAGCACTGTGAGAGTGATAGTGGCGGGACTGAACTGTGGTTCTGTGGTTGGCTGCAGGCCTGTTTATAGTTCTTCCTCCAAACTTATTGTGTAAAAGCTCTGGCATCTGGATGAGCATGAGTATGTTTACGCACTGAGGCATGCGTTAACATACTGACTATATATCTGCATTCAGGTGTTATAGAAAAGTTATAAGAAAATGTATAGAAAGTTATAGAAGCTACAGAAAAATTATTGTTTTACTTCAAATCATTTTAGTTTACTAAACAGCTCATTTTCATGAAGCAGCTAAAAGTTGTTTCGAGCCATCAACTTGTTGGTGAATGTCTTCAAAATTCAAAATCATATCAACCCAAACATACAGACATATCAACATGTATCAGTTTACTTTCTGGTATTAGAAACTACAAGTGTAAAAGTTCAGTTAATTATCTGAGAAATTATGACGCAATGATAAAAAGATTGCACAACAAACCAACGTATTGAGTTCAAAATCTTTAACTAAACTGTTTTAAGGATTAAATGTTACTGCGAACACTGTGCAGTAATTTAAGAAGACCATTATCACTGAATTTTCATCTTTAATCTCTATCTGTTATTAAAAAAAAATGTAAGAATTAAAAATTGAGTTTACCCAATATCAAAGTGAGAAGAGAAGGTCTTAGCATTGTGATGCCCGTGTTCTTGCAAAATGTGCATGAATTAAGAGGTTACTTCCTGATTAGTGACAAGAGTTTATGATGCTTTGGTGAGAACGGAAATGTAAACTATGTGCATGTTAGGAACAGATCTGTCCATCAGATTGTCCCTCTAAACAGGACACCCCTTAAATAGTTTTAACATTTGGATAAAACAAATGTTTATTTTAACATTTACATTTTTAAGTGATAATAATGATGTGACCCTCGCTGTTTTTATCTGGAGTTCAGGATTTGTCTGGTTCAGGTCTAATAGGGTTTAAGTTTAGCAATCTTAGTGAAATTATGCTGAATTTGTGATCTTGATTCTGGGAATAGCTCTGTTTTTAACACGGATAAAGATGTGAGATAGATTTGAAGAAGTGTCAATTTAATATAAGATGAAACATCTTGTTATTGTGCAGAGTATAAGCAGATGTGAAGCTGTTTGTTTAAACTTAAAATTAATTATTTACATACTGTAGCATTTGTGACTATAAACTGCTAAGCAGTCATGATAGAAGGCAGAAAGCACACACTGCCAATGAAAAGTCCTTAAATAGAAATTAGTAATTAAATAGCTTTCATTATTCTTAATAGTTATTGTCCAGTATACTTCTGTGTATTGTAATATTAACATTGATATCTATTCTGTCCGGTTCAGAGTCATCCTGATTTACATTAACATAATCCTGATCAGAGTCAAGAGTTTACACCTGATCACCATCATCTACAAGATCATAGTCATCCTCAGCGTTCTCTTCATTCTGGTCATTTTGGAGTATATTGTAGTACAAAGAACATCTGAAATTTTTTTTAAATATGTTTAAGCAGACAGACAAAATATAGGTGAAGCACATTACGTAAATCATTCTCACAGTATCCTCAATATCGTAATAATAAAATGATATAGATCATTGATTTATTTCACTATGCCTCTCTCAGACTCAACACTTAGCTTGTGAGAAGCGATGGCTCAGTATTATTTTATGCTCCTACAGTTTCAGTGGTGCTTCTATAGTGAGATCAGTTTGCTTAGATGATGTTCTTCTTTCTAAATGATAACAGGAAGTTTTATGACTAATTTTAGAAATGATGCACTTGGCTTTAGTCTAACCTTTCAGCATTCTGCACACTAAAATGAACTTTAACTTTTTTTTTTCAGTTTGCTCTAAACTTTTATTTGTGCACAAAATAATTCCCTGTCAGCTGACTTTGATCTTCTTTACACAAGTTGTTTTTTTTTTTAAATGAGACTAGAAATCTCATCAAGGTGTTGCTATACTTTTTTTTTCTCATCTGATTACAATTTGCAATGTTGCATTTTCTTAAATTCACCTGTGAATGGAGACATGCTTTCAGTATCAAAGGAGACAAGGATACAGAGCAACAGATTGACAGTGCTGCAGTGCTGGTGTGTGCATTAAAGAAGTGAGAATTGCGCTGTAGTCACATTTACCAATGAAGCATTGGTTTGTTCTTTACTCCCCAAAATAGATAACAGTGACTGCAGCGCTAAATGACATTGCAGTACAGAAAATAGCACCCTTGGGTGTCAGAGAGGAGGAAGATGGTGTCATTTAACAGGAAGATGTCATCATGACAAGACGTTGTCACACCCCTGTGGACTGTTTATGTTGGTTTGCTCCCACTTGTGCCCATATGTGGTTCTTCCTGCCCTCATTGTGTCCTGATTAGTTAACTCGTTTCACCTGTTTGTGTATCATTAGCCACCCTTTATAAGCTGTTTGAGTTCAATGCTTTGTGTCCGGTCTTGTCTATGTGCATGTGTTTTGCTGCCTTCCTGTAACGTCATTGTGTATTAAATTAATAACTTTTGGATTTCACCCTTATCCTTGTGCGAGTACGTTCATCCAACACGCTTGTGACAGATGTGTTATATGGCCACTTTTTCATGCATTGAGTAATCTTTAACAGATATTTTGCAGACGTACGTGTGCTATCTGGGGCCATTATCGCTGTTTTCTATGTTTCCATCTGAACAAATATTTCTTTACAGCTTTTTAAAAATGCTGGGTAGCCGGTGTTTCATATGCGTTTGGCCAATCAGCATACACTTACATCACTCGTAGTTCCTATAGAAATCTTTTAGACTCTAGTCTGAAGTAGGAGCTAATTTATTTTCCCTAAAGTAAATACGTTCCTTGTACCTGCTGGGTGAACACGCCAAAAAGCGGGAACTTCTGCCAATAATTCTAGGAACTATGAAAAGGTTCCTCGGTGCAAAAGCCCCTAATCATGCCACAAATGTGTTTGTACCAGACTGTACCACACAAATTAGTGTACTTCACACAGTGTATAATATTAATCAGTGGCAGTGCTATTCATTACCTATTTATTTATTTTGTGCATTTATTTTTGATTTATTTATTATAAGCATTGATTCTAATAAAGCTAAAGACTATCAGTCTATCCTAATATTAGTCATAACTATACTAAATTTGGCAATAATTTTGCAGAAAAATGCAGGTCATTATAGCAATGCATAAACAAATACATAATATCCTTTGATATGAAAAAAAAAATCACACGTTTCAGAGTGTGACATCTAAACACACAAACTATGCTGATGTGGTCAGACCCTGATAATATTTCAAATATTCAAAGAAACAAGAAAACCGCTGTCTTGGGGGCACCGACGAGTTCAACCCACTTCAAACACTTATGCCTAAATGTCTAAAACACAACTTAAAAACTGTTGCTGAACTAATTATAAATGATAAATCTGCTATACTAAATAAAACAGAAAATTAAAACACAAAAACAGCTCATGATTAAATTAGTAAATAATTTAGGAAAACAACTACAGGTGCATCTCAATAAATTACAATGTCGTGGAAAAGTTAATTTATTTCAGTAATTCAACTCAAATTGTGAAACTCGTGTATTAAATAAATTCAGTGCACACAGACTGAAGTAGTTTAAGTCTTTAGTTCTTTTAATTTTGATGATTACTTGGTAGGGGCTCCTTTTGCTTTAATTACTTCCTCAATTCGGCATGGCATGGAAGTGATCAGTCTGTGGCACTGCTGAGGTGGTGTGGAAGCCCAGGTTTCTTTGACAGTGGCCTTCAGCTCATTTGCATTTTTTGGTCTCTTGTTTCTCATTTTCCTCTTGACAATAACCCATAGATTCTCTATAGGGTTCAGGTCTGGTGAGTTTGCTGGCCAGTCAAGCACACCAACACCATGGTCATTTAACCAACTTTTGCTGCTTTTGGCAGTGTGGGCAGGTACCAAATCCTGCTAGAAAATGAAATCAGCATCTTTAAAAAGCTGGTCAGCAGAAGGAAGCATGAAGTGCTCTAAAATTTCTTGGTAAACGGGTGCAGTGACTTTGGTTTTCAAAAAACACAGCGGACCAACACCAGCAGATGAAATTGCACCCCAAATCATCACAGACTGTGGAAACTTAACACTGGACTTCAAGCAACTTGGGCTATGAGCTTCTCCACCCTTCCTCCAGACTCTAGGACCTTGGTTTCCAAATGAAATACAAAACTTCAAAAGACGCCTCTGATGTTGTCTGTGGTTCAAGAGTGGCTTAACAAGAGGAATACGACAACTGTAGCCAAATTCCTTGACACGTCTGTGTGTGGTGGCTCTTGATCCCTTGACCCCAGCCTCAGTCCATGCCTTGTGAAGTTCACCCAAATTCTTGAATCGATTTTGCTTGACAAACCTCTCAAGGCAGCGGGTTTCTCAGTTGGTTGTGCATGTTTTTCATCCACACTTTTTCCTTCCGCTCAACTTTCTGTTAACATGCTTGGATACAGCACTCTGTGAACAGCCAGCTTCTTTGGCAATTAATGTTTATGGCTTACACTTCTTGTGAAGGGTGTCAATGATTGTCTTCTGGACAACTGTCAGATCAGCAGTCTTGCCCATGATAGTGTAGCTTAGTGAACCAAACTGAGAGACCATTTTGAAGGCTCAGGAAACCTTTGCAGGTGTTTTGAGTTGATAAGCTGATTGGCATATCACCATAGTCTAATTTGTTGAGAGGGTGAATTGGTGGGTTTTGTTAAATGTGAGCCAAAATCATCACAATTAAAAGAACCAAAGACTTAAACTTGAATTACTGAAATAAATAAACTTTTTTCACGACATTCTAATTTACTGAGATGCACCAGTATTAAATATGGTGACACCATTTAAATATGGTGTCTAATTGGATTTGGTTCAAAAAGCTGCAGTACCTCCACATAGCAGACAGATGGCGCTGAAAAGCCCCGTCTCTGTCTGCATCATCCATCTCCAGAGTCAGGAGCTGGTTGGCGAAAGATCTGTCAGTGAACCAAAGCTTGTGTTGTGCATCTGTGTGCGGTTCAGTGTCAGACTATCTGAAAACACCATGGTGTCCTGATCTGGTGTGTAGCATATATATATATATATTCACAGAATCTGTGGGAAAAAATTAAAGACATGGGGAAGTGCTTATCCTACATGCTGCTGTTGTTCTGTTCGAAAGCAGGACAGTAGGACTGCACGATTAATCAAAGGCGACTGTCATGCACATTTTTTCAGTAAAGCCGCTTGTGTAATCACTAGTAAATCTCCAGCAGGTGCTTTCAGATGGAGCAGCATTTAGTACACAGAGCTGTAGTTCACTGAAAAGCTACGTTATATTGCGTTCATTATGATTTTGGAGTAAAAACATGTTAGATGATCCTAAGGTGACTGGCTTTGACAGCATGCCAGTCAAGCACTCCAACCACTCCCCCAACTTGATGGATCGACAAGTACAACATACAGTACTGTGCAAAAGTCTTAGGCCACTAGTATTTTCACCAGCTAAAAAATGGTTTAAAGTCAGTTATTTCTATCTTTTGCTGTAGTGTGTCAGTAGGAAACATCAGTTTACATTTCCAAACATTCTGTTTGCCATTAATTCTAATAATTTAGTGAGATTAGTCTGACAACAGCCAGTGCTCCACACAGACGTCTGATCTCACCATCATCCAGTCTGTCTCTGGAATGACATGAAGAAACAGAATAACTGAAACAGACTAAATCCAGAAGAACTGTTTCAACATCTCCAAGATGTTTCAAGTAACCTACCTGCAAAGCTACCTGAAAAACTATGCACAAGTGCACATAGGGCAAAAGCTGCTCTAAACGCAAAGGATTTATTTTAGTTAATAGAAGTTCATTGATAAAGAAAATCCATTTATGACATTGTTTTTGACAGCACCCTCATTGTATGTGCCTAACTGCCTAAAAATGTTAACAGTGCTGTAGCTTTGTAGGTATAGGTCTCTTAAAGCATCTTGGAGATGTTGCCACAGTTCTTCTGGATTTAGTCTGTCTCCGTTTTTGCTGTTTCTTAAGACAGACTGGACTGAATGATGAAGAGATCACATCTCTGTTTGCACAAGGAGTCTGACAGCCTGTGCTCCACACAAAAATCTCACTGGATTATTATAATTAATGGCAAAATGAATGTTTAGAAATGTAAACTGATATTTCCTACTGACACACTACAGCAACAGACTGACTTTAACTGACTTTTTAGCTGATGAAAATACTAGTGGCCTAAGACTTTTGCACAGTACTGTATATGTTATAATTCACTGTTTCAGTGTTTTACAAAGCCTCGTTCTGCCCACCACTAGTATTTAAGTCTTTTTCGCATTTAAATAGCTTGTAAATGCCTATGCGCTTTTTACTTTCACTTTCGAATTAGCGTCAATTCACCGTCAACTGATTGAATTGTCAACAACAAAACCATCTTATCCAACCGAACCGTCACACCCCTAAAACAAACAAACAAAATAAATATAGAAATCTAGAATAAATAAAAACAAATATTTGATCTTTATTTTGTATGGCCTCCTTTATGGCCTTGATAAAAGCATGCTTTCTTGCTAGCATAATTTTTATGCACTTTTCCGCAGTCTCAACTGTTACTGACTTCCAAATAGTTTGTAGTTGTTCCCAAAGACTTGCTTTTGATTGAACCTTTGTGCAATCTATCTTTGAATCCATTCAGTCCCAACAATAATTGTATTTTAGCATTAGAAACACTACTGTGAATAATGATCTTACACATACAGGTGGCTTAATCAATACAGAAACAAAACAAAACAAAACAAAAAACTGGTAATCACCAATACTGAGTTTAGGGCAGCTGTGGCACAAACCTTACACTGAGTGGTGGTTTAATAAATTTGTTAAGCACAGTATATGTAATTGCAAACAAGACCATGCACTTTTTACATCTTTCTTTGAAGGCAGTAAATCATTCAAAAATTATTTTGTAAATTAAATAGAAGTGAATGAAAGTGAGCCGGGGACAACAATGACTCTAAAAAGACTATCCACGCTTTCTTTGTTCAACATAAAGTCTGAAGTGATTAACAGATTGGATTATTATTATACCTGTGACAGACGGATTCACTAGTTATAAAATGTTTCAATTTGATGCATATTGTCAGATTACACCTGCATGAGTCTGGTTCACAAGTTATAAATAATTCATCAGAGTACACTGTAAAAAGGTGGTTACCTGATTTTGTACATCTTTTTACTAAGTTTATGAATATGAACTAAATGTGATCAAGAAACAATCTGATATCCCTGAGACACAGTTGACTTGAATCACTGAATACACTAAACAAAATGTATCAGTTAGAAGATGTGCAGCAGGCTGTGATGAACACTACAGTGCCCAGAATGAATGCACTACATTAGAGTCACTCATATTCATCACAGTAGATTTGCAAAATTATAATCATTTGTTGTCTCTCTGCTCATCATATTGTCAGCTAAATTACTTGATTCAAATCAAGGCTGCCATATTTAATCTGTTTTAAGCCTCAATAATTGTTGTTTTTGGGTTCACTCAGTATTAATCACAACAGCTTTTATAAATGTTATCATCAGATTTGTCTACCACACTTTACTCTGTAATAGTTACATTGACATAGTTCTCTTCAGATTTATCAGAGTCCACATTAATATAATCCTGTTCAGATTTATCAGAGTCCACATTAATATAGTCCTGTTCAGATTTATCAGAGTCCACATTAATATAGTCCTGTTCAGATTTATCAGAGTCCACATTAATATAGTCCTGTTCAGATTTATCAGAGTCCACATTAATATAGTCCTGTTCAGAATCATCATGATCCATGTTTTCACCAAGTTCTACACTTTCATAATCAACCTCGTCTTTGTCGTCATTTTTGGTACTATGTGATGCAGCTTGACCTAGTGATATTGCATAGAGATGAAGGATAATTAAAGGAAAATGTTTGAAAAAAAAAAAGAAAAAAAATGATAGTGACTTTGGGGAACATTATCTGAATTATTTTATAACATAAAGATCATTACCTTTAGTAAAAGAGCATTTTGAATGAGTTTCCTTGTTCCTTTGTTTTTGTCTTCTCTTCAGCAGGAGGATGATTATGAGGACAGACAATAAGAGCAGCACAGCTGACACTGCAGCACCAATGACAGGAAGCAGCGAGGCTGAGAGAGACACACGTTTGAGTTAAACTTTCATTACCAGCAGTCCAGCTTGTTTTTAGACTCACACATCAAGAAGAATGTTTATATGGCTACAGAGACTCAAACAATAAAGCTAACATCTTCAAATAAACTACAATGACTTCAAGAACTGCATCTTGTTGGGATGAAAATTCAATCCACAGGCATTTTACAAATGGGCTCATCAAATGCAAAAAATGCATCATTAAAGAATGAGTTTACTTGTACGTTTCTAATGCATGCAATCTATAATGTAGGCAATGAGACAAGACCAAACTCACTCACCCACAGTGATGTTAACAGTGTTACTCAAGGGCGACTTGATAGTGTTGTTTTGATAGGAGTATTGACAGCTGTAGCTTCCCTGATGTGAGACGTTTACATTAACAAGATTGAAAGTCACACTAGATACATGTTTCTGGGAGGATATGGATGGTCCGTTTCTGAAGAGCTGGAATTCAGCATTAGCATTACATCTTGGTTTAGGTGTTGTGCATCTGAACAGGATATTTTCGCCACGAGAAACAACTGAACATGTGGAGATCAGGGAAAAGGTTGGCATCTGCAGCTCACCTGCAAAATAAATATGTGTTTATTTTAAATAGTTTATTAAGACATATTGTAATATAAGCATGACATTCATGAAGCTTACTGTAATTTAATTTGCTCATTTCCCCCAAAATAATGTGTGAAGATGCAAAAGATTTGACTTACCTGAACAAACAACACCAGCATCTTCACCATGATTACAGTTATGTTTTCCTAATCCACGGTGTGAACATTGTGTGAGGGTTCCTTCACTTCCTGAGCATTCAACATCATCCAGCCAGATCGATCCACTGCCTTGACCAAAGGTGGCTCTATGAGGTGCACTGATGGCTGATCCACACTGTAACTGTCTGCACACCACAGCAGCATCATTCATGTCTCAGTTATCATCACACACGGTTCCCCATGTGCCATTATAACGGATCTCCACTCTTCCACAGCATGAGTCAGAACCATTGACCAACTTTATGTCTGGTAATTGGCCTTAAAAATGAAAGTACAATGTGATTAAAAACACATTACTTTTAGCATGCTCTAAGTACCAGTCATTCATAGCCTCTATTATACTAATTGCTTTAGAAGTATTTTTATTACAAGCATACATTTTTAAAACACTTAGCACTCATTTGAGATAAATGCTTAGTAAAAAATGTACCTAGGAAATAGTGTTGCTTTCGTCAACGAAAATTATGACTAAATATCGTCGTCTACGAACCTATCACGTGACGAAAACGAGACGAGACGCAACGTGCTGGTCATGTGACGATGACTATAATTAAATGTATAATGCAATATCGCTGACGAATAAAAACGAGACTAAATGTGGTTTACAAAATAAAAACTATGCTAAAATGTCTCTTCTAACGCAAGTTACAACAACATATTTTAACTCAAAATTAAGTGGTGAATTTACCAACACCGCAAAACAGCACCAGAGAAAAAAAATCTGCGTATAAAATAGTTTGTCTATTTCCTGTTTCGATGGTTAAGATGACTGCCGAGACAGATTCTACATGTGTGAGATGGACACACTCCCGTTTTATTCATTTCATCAGAGAAAATAATAAGAATGCAAAATCAGGTGTAATCTATGTGCGACACCAAACTCTCAACAAGGGGAAATTTAACGAATATCTCCTGGAAACACTTGGATTGGTGCCACTGACACTAAGCTAACGGAGAGAGAGAGAGAGAGAACAACGCGCTTGCTTTCAGTTTCGCTTTAAATTAGCCTAATTTGTCTTGGCTTGTTTAGCAACTTATATATTTTATTCTTGTTTTGTTCCGAAAACCGTTCAAAATAGTCTATAGGTTAGGAATTGTGTTTATTGTTTGTACATCACAACATTTCACTTTATTTACCGGCATTATTTATAAATGTAATAATTTTGTGCTTACGTGTGTTTAACCTAAACCATAACGTTAATTTAGACCTACATACCGGTAGCCTATCTAAATATGATTTTATAATTTTATGCTATATAGACCTACCTCATTACCCTCCACTGGATGCATAATGAGCTGCAATAAACTACATTTTGGTATTTTATTATGCCTAGTCATACTTTTGTGGACATTTTGGTGAAACTCAAAAGTAGTGTAAGGCATTACAATTCAGAGACAGTAATTGTTACGGAGTGCGCAGAGATGAAGCGTGAAGCGGGCGGATTCAATTGCAAACTTTTATTTAAAGGACGAGACAAAGACATGGTCAAGGCAGGCAGGGTCAGACAGTGGCAAACAGGTATATAGACAGCAAGACAAAGAGTAATCCGTAACACAGGCGAGGGTCAGTCCACGGCAAACGTTATCCGAAGGGCGAGACAATAGAATAATCCAGACAGGCGACCCACTAAACATTGGACGTCGGATAGACGTGCAGATCATGTCTATATTGGGTCCGTCGGTCCATGACCAATTATGGACATCTATTCGACGTCCAAACTAGGTCCACTATTTGGACGTCTATCCATTACCCAACTTGGACGTCATTTGGACGTCTATGGCAGTTGCAGTAAATGTGTTTTACAAAATAGAGCCTATCAACATGATTATATATATGAATACAGATTATTTATAAACAAACAAGATTTATTATCTGTATTACTATTTATTTATTTGGTAGCCCATATGTTTTTACAAAACAACCCCATCAATGGACGGAAATTGGACGTCCAAAAATGACATGGAAAAGACGTCAATACGACGTCACATTGCGCAGTGGGGAGGGTTTCAAAAGGCAGGCGGCGAAGCAGACAAGACGATATAACAAAGCAAAGGATCAAGACTCGGATGACTAGGACAAGAACTAGACTAGACCAGGAAACTAACAGACTAGGGCTCCGTACAGTTGCTAACACAACTAGTGCTAAGTGCAAACCAATACTCCGCAACATCTGACAGGAAGTCCGGGGTTTAAATAGTGTCTCTGATTGGGTACGGGTGACGGCGACAATGGCAGATGGGAAATGTAGTCCGGGGTGAGGTGTAACAGTCAGTGAGATATGAGTGTCAAAGCCACCTCTGGTGGCAAGAAGACTGACGTACAGGAGTGGGTTCGTGACAGTAATATTGTAATGTAACTAATTCTTTTTAAAAGACAGTAACTAGTAATATATAATGTATTACATTTTGGAAGTAACTTGCCCAACACTGCTAAGCATCCCTTGTTGGCCAAGCTAGTTTTGTCAATTTTCATTGACTAAAACTAGACTAAATGTCATCAGTTTTTGTCGCCTAAAACTAGACTAAAATGTCATCAGTTTCCGTCAACTAAAACTAGACGAAAATAGTCATGGATAATTCAGACTAAAATGCTCAGACTTTTAGTCGACTGAAACTTGACTAGACTAAAAAGAGTATGAACGTGACTAAAACTAATAAAAACTAAAATGACAGCTTCACACAAAGACTAGACTAAAACTAACTAACTAACTAACTAAAATTAAAACAGGCCGCCAAAAACAACACTACTAGGACAAAACAGGGATGGTTATGTCATAATGCAGCTAGAATAAGATCTGTGTTTTAAATGAGTGACTAACAGCCTGTTACTTACCAGTTACAGAAGTCAGAGAACTGGCTGTTGAGATGAAAAACAGTGACATTTAAACATATTGTAGACTTCCATTTAGATATGATTTACCAAATAAAAACGTTTTAAAAAAAATAAGATGTTAATGACAGTGTTACATGTCTCCTTGTGTTTTTTCCCCCTGTGTTTCTAGCTCATTTGGTTTAGTCCTTGTTTCCCCCCTTTGGTTTTGTATTAGTTTGGTTTAGTCTTAACCATATTTGGACTTCCCCTCGTTATCTCGTTTGTAGTCACTCCCTTGTTTCTGTGTATATAGTGTTCTTTGTGCCTCACTCCCCTTGTCGGTCTTTATTGTTGATTAGTGTCTTCAGTGTGTGTGGATATCGCTCTGTGTTCCTGCCTGTTCCTCTTGGAAGTAATTAAAATAAGATTTGTGTCGTACGTTGTATCCTGTCTTCCATCCAGCACCAGCAACTACGTAACAGAAAAGACCGACCATAAACAAAGGATGACCTGGGCTGATGACCTCCTCCTAAACCTGCAACAAGGTGAGCGTTCGCTGGAGGAATATGTGGAGGAGTTTTTGAGTGTTTACCATCTGGTGAGATGGAGTGACAAGATGGTTAACGCATGTTTCCAGATGGGACTCAAAGATGATAGTTTGTTTCAATTGATTAGTCCTAATGATTGCTACCGTCCTGTAGCAGACTTTATAAATTTTGTTCTTGATTTATGTGGTTCCTCGTTCCAAGTCATGGTGGAGGATGGTAATCCTCCTCCCATCTGGAAACATGCAGTCGCCCCATCTCACCAACAGCCAGAGCCCTCCGCATATCACTCCAGCGACCTCACACCCTCCTTGTCTCCTGGGTGTCCCCAAGTCGACCTTAGTTCCACGATGGTCCTCAGCCCAGCACCTCAGGCCGCCGCCACGCCAGAGCCTGCTCGCAAGATGGCCGCCACGCCAGAGCCTGCTCGCAAGATGGCTGCCACGCCAGAGCCTGCACGCAAGATGGCCGCCACGCCAGAATCTGCACGTAAGATGGCTGCCACGCCAGAGCCCCCGGCCAAGATGGCCTCCGTTCCTGAGCCCCCGGCCAAGATGGCCTCCGTTCCTGAGCCCCCGGCCAAGATGGCCTCCGTTCCTGAGCCCCCGGCCAAGATGGCCGCCAAGCCTGAGTCCCCAGTCATGATAACTGGAATGAACATTATGGACAGGGCAATCCCAATGGAGTTCACGGCTCCTATTATCTCCCCTGATTCTCCTGAGCCTCTGCTGGTTCCGCCCAGCCTTCCTGAGCCTCCGCTGGTTCCGCCCAGCCTTCCTGAGCCTCCGCTGGTTCCGCCCAGTCTTCCTAAGCCTCCGCTGGTTCCACCCAGCCTTCCTGAGCCAAGTCAAGCCACGGCTATAGTTCTTGAGTCAAGTCAAGTTGCAGCTACTGAATCAAGTCAAGTTGCAGCTGCTTCTCCTGAATCAAGTCAAGTTTCCGAGTCAGGTCAAGTTACAGCTGCGGTTCCTGAGCCAAGTCACACTGCAGCTGCGTCGACTGAGTCAAGTCACGTCACGGCTACATCTCCTGAGTCAAGTCAAGTTCCTGGTGCGTCTTATGAGCCAAGACAAGTTCCAGAGCACACACCAGAGCCCGAGATGTCTCCAGCGCGCACCTCAGAACCAGAGCTCTGTCCAGCTCGCCCTCCAGTGCCAGAGCTCTGTCCAGCTCGCCCTCCAGAGCCGGAGCTCTGTCCAGCGCGCCCTCCAGAGTCGGCGCCTCCTCCAGCGCGTCCTCCTGCGCGCCCTCCAGAGTCGGCTCCTCCTTCGGTGCGCCCTCCTGCGCGCCCTCCTGAGTCGGCTCCTCCTTCAGCATGCCCTCCTGCACGCCCTCCTGAGCCAGCACCTCATCCAGCGCTCCCTAGGGCTGGCAGAACCGTAAATTCCCCCAAGAAAATTTTGGGGGAGGGCTACTCCCCTGTTCAGCCATGGCCTCCTGAACTGTCTGTCCGGCCATGGCCTCCTGAACTCCCTGATCCACCATGGCCTCCTGAACTGTCTGTCCAGCCATGGCCTCCTGAACTCCCTGATCCACCATGGCCTCATGAACTGTTTGTCCAGCCATGGCCTCCTGAACTCCCTGATCCACCATGGCCTCCTGAACTGTCTGTCCAGCCATGGCCTCCTGAACTCCCTGATCCGCCATGGCTCCCTGATCCGCCCTGGAGGCTTTCCCTGGCTACTATGTTCCTGTCCCGTATCTGCCTCCAGGGCGCCCTCCCTCCCCAGTTGTATTGTTACGGTGCGGGACGCACCTACCGGGAGGGGGGTGTAATGTTACATGTCTCCTTGTGTTTTTTTTCCCCCTGTGTTTCTAGCTCATTTGGGTTAGTCCTTGTTTCCCCCCTTTGGTTTTGTATTAGTTTGGTTTAGTCTTAACCATATTTGGACTTCCTCTCGTTTGTAGTCACTCCCTTGTTTCTGTGTATATAGTGTTCTTTGTGCCTCACTCCCCTTGTCGGTCTTTATTGTTGATTAGTGTCTTCAGTGTGTGTGGATATCGCTCTGTGTTCCTGCCTGTTCCTCTTGGAAGTAATTAAAATAAGATTTGTGTCGTACGTTGTATCCTGTCTTCCATCCAGCACCAGCAACTACGTAACAGACAGACAGTATCATCTGAAAATTGCATCCTATCATTTGTCAGTGTATTCTCGATATGCTTGTTACCCATGTTAATGAGTACTAATGTAGCCTACTACTGCCTTGAATAAGCTACTTTACATAACAGATGTTTATATAGTTCACAAGACCCAATAATATCTGATTTTAGTTTAAGTTTACAAATGATTTATTCTTAATACTGTGTTCTTACCTGTGTGTCTGTGATGCACGCTAGAGAAATACACTGCACAAAGTCTATAATTTGCACATATAACTATTTATTTATTTATGACTGTGATCAGCTGCTAATGAATTCATTAGTATTGTCTATGAGGCAGTAACACTGAATTAGTTCCATGTGTACAATAGCAGATATGTGCAAAAACATTATAAGCCTAAAAAAAACGATAAGCTTACGAGGAAGACTCTGCCCTGAGCTGTGATGTTGTGAAAGGCCAGCACTGTGAGAGTGATAGTGGCGGAACTGAACTGTGGTTCTGTGGTTGGCTGCAGGCCTGTTTATAGTTCTTCCTCCAAACTTATTGTGTAAAAGCTCTGGCATCTGGATGAGCATGAGTATGTTTACGCACTGAGGCATGCGTTAACATACTGACTATATATCTGCATTCAGGTGTTATAGAAAAGTTATAAGCTAAAAGTTGTTTCGAGCCATCAACTTGTTGGTGAATGTCTTCAAAATTCAAAATCATATCAACCCAAACATACAGACATATCAACATGTATCAGTTTACTTTCTGGTATTAGAAACTACAAGTGTAAAAGTTCAGTTAATTATCTGAGAAATTATGACGCAATGATAAAAAGATTGCACAACAAACCAACGTATTGAGTTCAAAATCTTTAACTAAACTGTTTTAAGGATTAAATGTTACTGCGAACACTGTGCAGTAATTTAAGAAGACCATTATCACTGAATTTTCATCTTTAATCTCTATCTGTTATTAAAAAAAAATGTAAGAATTAAAAATTGAGTTTACCCAATATCAAAGTGAGAAGAGAAGGTCTTAGCATTGTGATGCCCGTGTTCTTGCAAAATGTGCATGAATTAAGAGGTTACTTCCTGATTAGTGACAAGAGTTTATGATGCTTTGGTGAGAACGGAAATGTAAACTATGTGCATGTTAGGAACAGATCTGTCCATCAGATTGTCCCTCTAAACAGGACACCCCTTAAATAGTTTTAACATTTGGATAAAACAAATGTTTATTTTAACATTTACATTTTTAAGTGATAATAATGATGTGACCCTCGCTGTCTTTATCTGGAGTTCAGGATTTGTCTGGTTCAGGTGTAATAGGGTTTAAGTTTAGCAATCTTAGTGAAATTATGCTGAATTTGTGATCTTGATTCTGGGAATAGCTCTGTTTTTAACACGGATAAAGATGTGAGATAGATTTGAAGAAGTGTCAATTTAATATAAGATGAAACATCTTGTTATTGTGCAGAGTATAAGCAGATGTGAAGCTGTTTGTTTAAACTTAAAATTAATTATTTACATACTGTAGCATTTGTGACTATAAACTGCTAAGCAGTCATGATAGAAGGCAGAAAGCACACATTGCCAATGAAAAGCCCTTAAATAGAAATTAGTAATTAAATAGCTTTCATAAATCTTAATAGTTATTGTCCAGTATACTTCTGTGTATTGTAATATCAACATTGACATCTGTTCTGTCCGGTTCAGAGTCATCCTGATTTACATTAACATAATCCTGATGTCAATAATAAAATGATATAGATTATTGATTTATTTCACTATGCCTCTCTCAGACTCAACACTTAGCTTGTGAGAAGCGATGGCTCAGTATTATTTTATGCTCCTACAGTTTCAGTGGTGCTTCTATAGTGAGATCAGTTTGCTTAGATGATGTTCTTCTTTCTAAATGATAACAGGAAGTTTTATGAGTAATTTTAGAAATGATGCACTTGGCTTTAGTCTAACTTTTCAGCATTCTGCACACTAAAATGAACTTTAACTTTTTTTTTCAGTTTGCTCTAAACTTTTATTTGTGCACATAATTAATTCTCTGTCAGCTGACTTTGATCTTCTTTACACAAGTTGTTTTTTTTTTCAAATGAGACTGCTTGAAATCTCATCAAGGTGTTGCTACACTTTTTTTCTCATCTGATTACAATTTGCAATGTTGCATTTTCTTAAATTCACCTGTGAATGGAGACATGCTTTCAGTATCAAAGGAGACAAGGATACAGAGCAACAGATTGACAGTGCTGCAGTGCTGGTGTGTGCATTAGAGAAGTGAGAATTGCGCTGTAGTCACATTTACCAATGAAGCATTGGTTTGTTCTTTACTCCCCAAAATAGATAACAGTGACTGCAGCGCTAAATGACATTGCAGTACAGAAAATAGCACCCTTGGGTGTCAGAGAGGAGGAAGATGTCATCATGACAAGACGTTGTCACACCCCTGTGGACTGTTTATGTTGGTTTGCTCCCACTTGTGCCCATATGTGGTTCTTCCCACCTGTTTGTGTATCATTAGCCACCCTTTATAAGCTGTTTGAGATCAATGCTTTGTGTCTGGTATTGTCTATGTGCACGTGTTTTGTTGCCTTCCTGTAACGTCATTGTGGCTTATATTAATGACTTTTGGATTTCACCCTTATCCTTGTGCGAGTACGTTCATCCAACACGCTTGTGACAGACATGTTATATGGCCAATTTTTCATGCGTGGCAGCAAGTCACTGACATGTTTCCCCCATTTTTTATCAGCCCACAAATAAAAAAAGGGATTGGAGCTGTTTTTGTTTACGTGATTGAAGGAGCATGAAAATCTTACTGAATTTCATGTGACAACTTGCAGTGTTGCACATCACTGGCTGAGAAAAGAACACAATGCTGCAGACAACAGCCCAGATAGAACACGTACATCTGCAAGATGTCTGTTAAAGATCACTTGATCTGGAAAGCATCTGCTGTGTACAAGCATGATGTCTGTAAGATGTCAGTTTTACATATATTCTAAAGCATAAACATCTTAAAGACATCTAATAGACATCTTTTTGACATCTGATAGGAAACGTCCAATACACGTATTGCAGATGAGGAAAAACTCTAAAAAAAAATCCAGATGTAAATGCAGACGACAAATAGATGCCTCCCAGATGTATGTGTGCTATCAGGGACGTGTGCTATCTGGGTATAGAACATTTCCCATCAGATGTCAAATAGACGTCTATTAGATGTCTTTAAGATGTTTATGATTTAGAATGTATGTACGTCTGTCAGATGTTTGTACACAGCAGATGCTTTCCAGATTAAGTAATCATTAACACACATCTTGCAGACGAATGTGTGTTATCTGGGGCCATTATCGCTGTTTTCCATGTTTCCATCTTAACAAATATTTCTTTACAGCTTTTTAAAAATGCTCGGTAGCCGGTGTTTCATATGCGTTTGGCCAATCAGCATACACTTACATCACTGGTAGTTCCTGTATAACTTTTTTAGACTCTAGTCTGAAGTAGGAGCTAATTTATTTTCCCTAAAGTAAATATGTTCCTAGTACCTGCTGGGTGAACACGCCAAAAAGCGGGAACTTCTGCCAGTATTTCTAGGAACTATGAAAAGGTTCCTCGGTGCAAAAGCCCCTAATCATGCCACAAATGTGTTTGTACCAGACTGCGACCACACAAATTAGTGTACTTCACACAGTGTATTTTTTTAATCAGTGGCAGTGCTATTCATTACCTATTTATTTATTTTGTGCATTTATTTTTGATTTATTTATTATAAGCATTGATTCTAATAAAGCTAAAGGCTACCAGTCTATCCTAATATTAGTCATAACTATACTAAATTTGGCAATAATTTTGCCAGAGTGTGACATCTAAACACACAAACTATGCTGATGTGGTCAGACCCTGATAATATTTCAAATACTCAAAGAAACAAGAAAACCGCTGTCTTGGGGGCACCGACGAGTTCAACCCACTTCAAACACTTATGCCTAAATGTCTAAAACACAACTTAAAATCTGTTGCTGAACTAATTATAAATGATAAATCTGCTATACTAAATAAAACAGAAAATTAAAACACAAAAACAGCTCATGATTAAATTAGTAAATAATTTAGGAAAACAACTACAGGTGCATCTCAATAAATTAGAATGTCGTGGAAAAGTTCATTTATTTCAGTAATTCAACTCAAATTGTGAAACTTGTGTATTAAATAAATTCAATGCACACAGAGTGAAGTAGTTTATGTCTTTGGTTCTTTTAATTGTGATGATTTTGGCTCACATTTAACAAAACCCCACCAATTCACTATCTCAACAAATTAGAATACTTCAGAAGACCAATACAAAAAACATTTTTAGTGAATTGTTGGCCTTCTGGAAAGTATGTTCATTTACTGTTTATGTACTCAATACTTGGTAGGGGCTCCTTTTGCTTTAATTACTTCCTCAATTCGGCATGGCATGGAGGTGATCAGTCTGTGGCACTGCTGAGGTGGTGTGGAAGCCCAGGTTTCTTTGACAGTGGCCTTCAGCTCATTTGCATTTTTTGGTCTCTTGTTTCTCATTTTCCTCTTGACAATAACCCATAGATTCTCTATAGGGTTCAGGTCTGGTGAGTTTGCTGGCCAGTCAAGCACACCAACACCATGGTCATTTAACCAACTTTTGCTGCTTTTGGCAGTGTGGGCAGGTACCAAATCCTGCTAGAAAATGAAATCAGCATCTTTAAAAAGCTGGTCAGCAGAAGGAAGCATGAAGTGCTCTAAAATTTCTTGGTAAACGGGTGCAGTGACCTTGGTTTTCAAAAAACACAGTGGACCAACACCAGCAGATGAAATTGCACCCCAAATCATCAAAGACTGTGCAAACTTAACACTGGACTTTAAGCAACTTGGGCTATGAGCTTCTCCACCCTTCCTCCAGACTCTAGGACCTTGTTTTCCAAATGAAATACAAAACTTGCTCTCATCTGAAAAGAGGACTTTGGACCACTGGGCAACAGTCCATTTCTTCTTCTCCTTAGCCCAGGTAAGACACCTCTGACGTTGTCTGTGGTTCAGGAGTGCCTTAACAAGAGGAATACGACAACTGTAGCCAAATTCCTTGACACATCTGTGTGTGGTGGCTCTTGATGCCTTGACCCCAGCCTTAGTCCATTCCTTGTGAAGTTCACCCAAATTCTTGAATCGATTTTGCTTGACAAGCCTCTCAAGGCTGCGGTTCTCTCGGTTGGTTGTGCATCTTTTTCTTCCACACTTTTTTCTTCCACTCAACTTTCTGTTAACATGCTTGGATACAGCACTCTGTGAATAGCCAGCTTCTTTGGCAATTAATGTTTATGGCTTACCCTCCTTGTGAAGGGTGTCAATGATTGTCTTCTGGACAACTGTCAGCTCAGCAGTCTTGCCCATGATTGTGTAGCTCAGTGAACCAAACTGAGAGACCATTTTGAAGGCTCAAGAAACCTTTGCAGGTGTTTTGAGTTGATAAGCTGATTTGCATGTCACCACATTCTAATTTGTTGAGAGAGTGAATTGGTGGGTTTTGTTAAATGTGAGCCAAAATCATCACAATTAAAAGAACTAAAGACTTAAACTACTTCCGTCTGTGTGCACTGAATTTATTTAATACACAAGTTTCACAATTTGAGTTGAATTACTGAAATAAATGAACTTTTCCACGACATTCTAATTTATTGAGATGCACCTGTATTACCATTTAAATATGGTGTCTAATTGGATTTGGTTCAAAAAGCTGCAGTACCTCCACACATCAGACAGATGGCGCTGAAAAGCCCCATCTCTGTCTGCATCATCCATCTCCAGAGGCAGGAGCTGGTTTGGCGAAAGATCTGTCAGTGAACCAAAGCTTGTGTTGTGCATCTGTGTGCGGTTCAGTGTCAGACTATCTGAAAACACCATGGTGTCCTGATCCGGTGTGTAGCGTGTATATATATATTCGCAGAATCTGTCAAGTATGTATAACTGCAGACCGGAGACCTCCAAATGGGGGCAGGAACTCCAAAAGTGGGCAGAACCTCCAAAATGGGGCGGGGTCTCGTCACGCAAAGACCTTCACCATTGGCTCTGGCTTCAGCCAATTGTTATTGACTTACGTTTCAAAATAAAACTTTATAAATTAAACACTGTTTCTATTTGTTTTAAAATAAAGCTAAATATGCTACATAAATAAATATGTTCAGTGAGAGCAGATCCCAAAGCTCGCGGCCAGTGGTGTTTGGACTGGAGTTAGAACCTCTGCTTAATGATATAAACGGGAATCCCCAGGAATCCCCGAGCTCTCCCGCGAGCCGTCATAGCGCAGCGCAGGGGAAAGGATTTACTCTATGGCTTTGTTTTAAGAAACAGGGGCATCCCGGGATTTGAAATTCGCAGGGTAGGAGGGTGTATTGACGCTAAATGTAACTAAAAAGGTCCCATTGTCCGGTGAGGTCCGGCTGGGGAGATACGGAACGGCCCGTCGATCATATATTGCATAACTGTTTATTCACCACGCTATTCAGCGCCAATCCCACCGTGCAGTCAATTTTACTGGTTAAGGTTAGGGTCAGGTGTGGGGTAGGTTTAGGGGTTTAGCATTGTTTAGTATTGTTTGTAGCATAGTGTAGGAGATCAACACTGTGATTTACACAACCAATAAAGCCTTTAGAATCAGCTGTGGGGTGGAGTTTGTGCTTAAGTGGATTGGGGGAAAAATTTGAACATGCGTGTCATGTGCCTGTCTGTCAAGAGGAGAAAGCCACGCCCTATTTTGGAGCTCCCACCCCGTTTTGGAGTTCCCGCCCCCATTTGGAGATCTCCAGACCGCAGTTATACCCTTCTCGAATCTATGGGAAAAAATTAAAGACACGGAGAAGTGCTTATCCTACATGCTGCTGTTGTTGTGTTCGAAAGCAGGACAGTAGGACTGCACAATTAATCGAAGGTGACTGTCATGCATATTTTTTCAGTGAAGCCGGTTGTGTAATCAGTAGTAAATCTCCAGCAGGTGCTTTCAGATGGAGCAGCATTTCATACACAGAGCTGTAGTTCAATGAAAAGCTACGTTATATTGCATTCATTATGAGTTTGGAGTAAAAACATGTTCCTAAGGTGACTGGTTTTGACAGCATGCCAGTTATATGCAGAGCGCTCCAACCACTCCCCCAACTTGATGGATTGACAAGTACAGCATATACGTTATAATTCATTAATTCGCTTAACTGATTCGTTGTCAACGCTGTTTCAGAGCAATACGTAAAAATGATCACTAGGTGTAGACAGGTGTCGAATAGTTTTAAAGCCTCAGCACATTTTCTTTGACTGTTTCAGTGTTTTACAAAGCCTCACTCTGCCCACCACTAGTATTTAAGCCTTTTTCACTTTTAAATAGCTTGTAAATGCCTGTGCGCTTTTTACTTTAACTTTCAAATTAGCGTCAATTCGGCGTCAACTGATTGAATTGACAACAACAAAACCATCTTATCCAACTGAACCGTCACACCCCTAAAACAAACAAACAAAATAAATATAGAAATCTAGAATAAATAAAAACAAATATTTGATCTTTATTTTGTATGGCCTCCTTTGGCCTTGATAAAAGCATGCTTTCTTGCTAGCATAATTTTTATGCACCTTTCCGCAGTCTCAATTGTTACTGACTTCCAAATAGTTTGTAGTTGTTCCCAAAGGCTTTTGATTAAACCTTTGTGCAATCTATCTTTGAATCCATTCAGTCCCAACAATAATTGTATTTTAGCATTAGAAACACTACTGTGAATAATGATCTTACACATACAGGTGGCTTAATCAATACAGAGACAAAACAAAACAAAACAAAAAACAAAACTGGTAATCACCAATACTGAGTTTAGGGCAGCTGTGGCACAAACCTTACACTGAGTGGTGGTTTAATAAATTTGTTAAGCACAGTATATGTAATTGCAAACAAGACCATGCACTTTTTACATCTTTCTTTGAAGGCAGTAAATCATTCAAAAATTATTTTGAAAATTAAATAGAAGCGAATGAAAATGAGCCGAGGACAACAATGACTCTAAAAAGACTATTCACACTTTCTTTGTTCACCATAAAGTCTGAAGTGATTAACAGATTGGATTATTATTATACCTGTGACCAATGGATTCACTAGTTATAAAATGTTTCAATTTGATGCATATTGTCAGATTACACCTGCATGAGTCTGGTTCACAAGTTATAAATAATTCATCAGAGTACACTGTAAAAAGATGGTTACCTGATTTTGTACATCTTTTTACTAAGTTTATGAATATGAACTAAACGTGATCAAGAAACAATCTGATATCCCTGAGACACGGTTGACTTGAATCACTGAATACACTAAACAAAATGTATCAGTTAGAAGATGTGCAGCAGGCTGTGATGAACACTACAGTGCCCAGAATGAATGCACTACATTAGAGTCACTCATATTCATCACAGTAGATTTGCAAAATTGTTATCATCTGTTGTCTCTCTGCTTATCACATTGTCAGCTGAATTACTTAATTCAAATCAAGGCTGCCATATTTGATCTGTTTTAAGCCTCAATAATTGTAGTTTTTGGGTTGACTCAGTATTAATCACAACAGCTTTTATAAATGTTCATCAGATTTGTCTACCACACTTTACTCTGTAATATTTACATTGACATAGTTCTCTTCAGATTGAGACTCTTCAGAGTCCACATTAATATAGTCCTGTTCAGACTGATCAGAGTCCACATTAATATAGTCCTGTTCAGATTTATCAGAGTCCACATTAATATAGTCCTGTTCAGATTTATCAGAGTCCACATTAATATAGTCCTGTTCAGAATCATCATGATCCATGTTTTCACCAAGTTCTACATTTTCATAATCAACCTCATCATCTTCTTCATTTTTGGTACTATGTGATGCAGCTTGACCTAGTGATATTGCATAGAGATAATAAGGATAATTAAATGAAAATGTTTTTAAAAAAAAAAAAGAAAAAATGATAGTGACATGGGGAACATTGTCTGAATTATTTTATAGAATAAAGAGCATTACCTTTTGTAAAAGAGCAATTCAAGTAAGTTCCCTTGTTCCTTTGCTTTTGTCTTCTCTTTAGCAGGAGGATGATTATGAGGACAGACAATAAGAGCAGCACAGCTGACACTGCAGCACCAATGACAGGAAGCATGGAGGCTGAGAGAGACACACATGTCTGAGTTAAACTTTCATTATCAGCAGTCCAGCATGTTTTTAAACTTTTACACATCAGTACCTGTGATAGTGATGAGCAGCAGTTCAGAGGCAGATGAACGGAAGGAGCGTGAGGAGACACTGACTTCATAAACACAACTGTAGTTTCCCTCATGTGAATAATCTGCCTGAGGAAAGGAGAATGAGGAGGAGTGATTGACAGCTGACTCATTCCTGGTGATGTTTGACCCTCTGAACAGGTGAAAAGAGCCTCCAGGAAACTGAGATTCAGTGGAACAGCTGATAGTGAAACTGTGGCCCCTGGTGATCACTGACCCCTGAGACCCCACAACAAACTGTCCATCAGGAGCACTGTGGGAAATGTTGGGATGCTGCAAGTTCACTAGAAAACAAGAAGAATATATTTATATGGTTACAGAGACTCAAACAATAAAGCTAACATCTTCAAATAAACTACAATGACTTCAAGAACTGCATCTTGTTGGGATCAAAATTGAATCCACAACCATTTTACAAATCAATTGCTCAAATGCAAAAAAGGCGTGATTACAGAATGAGTTCTCTTACACATTACTGTTGCATGTACGGGAGCGCGGGGCACAACTTAACAGTTTTTGACTTTCTCAGTTAAATCCATGTGGTGTTCAGAGGATAATTTATCATCCACATTAATTTTACACTTGTCTTGTACAAATGTGTCACTTTGTTTCATAATTACAGCGTGTATAAGTTTTTCGCTATTTACCTCGAAAGAAAGAAAGTGAAAAGTGACAACATGCCGGTAGGTGGGGTACATTGTAACATGTGAGTGGCACGTTATAACATGAGCATATGAAGCTTACAGTGTTATCTGATGGAATGAAAAAAAAATATACACGACAAACTAAAATATTTTGTCAATAAAAATATGACTAACTTTTTCAAATAAAATAACAGTGTTTTTTAAGAATTTAAAAAATCTAATTTTTGAGGTTCACAATGAACACATTGCACCCATGAATGGGACGGCCCTGATCGCAAAACACAGCTATACAGTATAGTTGAAAATAATGTGCGAAAATAGATGAAACACACTCAGACATTCAAAAAAACACTCCCCTCCCTCCAAACACAGCTCTCATAGAACACGAGACTCATAAACGAGCCAAAATGCTTTACATTTCTTGAAATAATAATTTCTCAACATTAAACATCAATTGTCAGTCTTTATTCACCTCTTTCTTGTGGTTTCGTTTAAAATCCATAAAAGTAAATACTGAAAATTACATTGCTAATATCATAGAATAGCATAGTTTAATAATAGCGGGGCAGATTGTAACGCAGTGTTACAACTTTCCCCATCGACGCGACTGGAATATAAAACTGGTTCGTGTCTTCTGCTGGCTTGCCAAGTATTAATAAACTATCTAAACTGATAAATAACAGATTGGTGATTAAAAGAATAGCAGATTTGCCTCATTTTAAATGAACACTAAAAACTGAGAAGAAAAATTTACTTCTGCCAAAAATGTATTTTTACTATGGTAAAATAAATATTGAGCGATATCTTCAAAAGGTGTTTGAATTTTGGAGCACTTTTTTTCCTCTGTATAGTGTTGCTATGGCAACTAGTAAATGCCGTAAATTTGGTTATGCCGGCATGTGTGGAAATATTTAAACCACGTGTGTTACAATTAACCCCTCATAAGATTGTGCCCTGGGCTCCCCTAATCTATAATGTAGACAATAAGACAAGACTGAACACACTCACCCACAGTGATATTAACAGTGTTGCTATAAGGTGACTTGATGTTGCTTTGGTAGGAGTATTGACAGCTGTAGCTGCCCTGATGTGAAATGTCTACATTATAGTTGAAAGTCACATTAGATACATGTGTCTGGGAGGATACAGATAAACCATTTCTGAAGAGCTGGAATTCAGCAGTAGCATTGCATCTTGGTTTTGTGCATCTGAACTGGATATTTTCTCCAGGAGAAACAGCTGCATGTGTAGAGGTCAGGGAAAGTTTTGGCATCTGCAGCTCACCTGCAAAATAAATATGTATTTATTTTAAATAATTTATTGAATCATAATGTGTAAAAGCATGAAATTCATGAAGCTTAATGCAATTTCTGTTGCTAATTTCACCCAAAATAATAATGTAACAAGATACTTAATATTCAAATTACCTAAACAACAACACCAACACCAGCATCTTTACCATGATTACAGGCAGGCCCGGCTCCAGAAATGAGATGAAGGGTGGGCCAAGTGATATTTGAGGTGGGCCCGGGGTACACAGATATTATGATAAAAGCACATTTTAGTTTATAGTGCCTCAAAATAGCACAGCTGAGTACACTATAGATGTTCTTAAGATTATCTTACTAAAGAATAATTTTTAGTATATTAAGTACAAAATTAACACTGATTACATTACTTGACTACCGCGGCACCGCCTTCACTGACATTTAGCATTTTTATAGAAATCATTTAGTTCAGTTGGAAAACATACACTGCAATTCTAAACTGAGAGCATCTGTGTCAACGTGATCTCGTTGATAATGATAATGACGATGATAATTCGTACGTATTTTACGTAAAAAGTGGTTCTATAAAACGTATATTTACTTACGTTTTTCCAGACACTAAAACGTACTATACTGACGTATTCACAGCATCTAAATGTACAAATACTTATGTATTGACGAAAACGAATCCTTATGAATATTAAAATCGCGGTATTAATTTTATTATTATTGTTGTTTTCAGTTGTCATATCAATGGCCTTATTTTCAGTTGCATTATTTTTGCATATATTTTTCAGTTTTCAGTTGCATTATTAAATAGTTTAATCGTTTACTCAATATGAAATTATAACATTCTGTTCTGTTCTGTTCTGTTCTGTGTGATTTCTGCTGCCAGCTCGTTTCCGCATATGATGTTAAACAAGACTACACTTTAAACCCTTAAAATAAATAACTGTAATGATTGAGTCGACTGATTGTGTGACGTCACTGCTACGGACAAACAGGGAAGGAATGATGTCTTCAAGCGCACCTGTGGACAATGAACAATTCGGGGATGCTTTTAAAATGGGGGGAGGGGAAAGGTGAGGAGGCTTTTGTTTTTGATAATGAATTGTGAAAGGGACTGATTCGCTGTGTTTATTAGTCTGCTGTGTCCACAAAAAGGGGATCCGTGGCGTTCGTGGTTGGCTAGCACCACCGGCGCTGAAGAAAACCGGGGTCCCACTTATTGGCCCGGAGGTAGTTACTGGGGGGGGAAGATAGGGAAGTGAGTGTAGGTGGACATTCGCAGGCTGTTTGATAAAGACCTTCCTATCATTGCCGCGGAGGGGAAGGCTGAGTCCTCACAGTGACGGCAGGGTGTCGTCGGACGTGGACAGGGAAGTCCGAAACTATTTTATTCATTCTGTATGATTTATGTGCGTTGTTGGTGTCTTCAGCTATTAGTGATTTTTGTCTCCCTGAATATAGTATACTGATTGCTTGTGCTGGTTTTTACACATAGGGCATGTGATTTATGCTTGGAGTTTCTAACTACGGGTGCTGTGTATGAAATGCCTCACTATTTAATGTTTGCTGTGAATTTGAAATGCGTGCTTGGGTACTCTTTTAAATGTGTGTTCACGGATTAATGAGCTTATATGACTGGTGTATGTGATCAAGATATTTAGCTGAGACAATGCCAAATGGCTGCTATTGTTGTTAATAAAGTATATTCTTGGTAATCCAAAAGGTGTTTTCTCCGACATGAGACTAACAATAGAACGACAGGTTTTTCGGCAGGAAAATCGAACGCTCAATGGCTCTCGCCTGCATTTGAATGATGCGCGCGCGCCTTCACGGAATATATGGGGAAATATTCTGGATAATATTTTCAGCGATTAACAATTTAAATTCTGCTTTGCACCTCACAAACATACTGTATTCAGCCAAAGAGGACTGCAGCTGCAACTGCTTTTGGTACTGCTTAATTTTGACATTTTTGCAATAAATAAATAATTGTGATCTTATCTGTCTGTCATGTTTTTCTTTATTACTGTACAGAGAGAGTTATGGTTAGGTTTAGAGGTAGTAGAGGGATTAGCGACTATAAAAATATTTTTATGCTATATTGTTACCCAAATGGTCATTTCCCTGCATATTTTGGTCAGTTACGTTTTATATCCTTTTATATTAGCTATAAAATGGGTAGGTTTTGGGGTAGGCTAAGGGGGCTAAAAATCTAAATCGATCATTGATCAAATAGGAAAAAAAGGGTGAGGAGACGTGACTGACAGACCATGCTTGAGGATTTGCTGCTTAATGCTCAATGACAAACATTCTTTACACAGAGTGCGCGTCAATCACGAAAGCAAAAGTGAAAGTAAACAGCGCAAAAGCGATTTCAATACCCTGTGTACTGATAACGCGAAAACTATATACAATATTAAAATGTTTTGGGGTGTGAGCGGTTAGAAAAAAAAGACAAATTAAAATCTAGCAAATGGATATCGCTCTAATTTGTGATTGGCTGTTAGGCTATCTAGTGCGGGGCCAGGGTGGGCCAAGCTTCTGATTGGGTGGGTCAACTGTCTAAACCCCGGTGATCACTAATATCATATATATATCGTCATATCGTCCAGTTGAAAAACCTGTATAGTTTTTATATAGTCAGTGTTTATTTAAAAACATCCAGTTATGCAGAATTTAAAATGGTAAATATTTAGTTGATGACTTGTCAATACGATATACTATAATACAATATATAGGATATTATTTTACTGCACAATTTAACATATTAACATGAAATAACTGCAATCTGTGTTTCGCTACCTGGAGGCCATTTGTTTCTTTAAATTGGAGCGATTCATTTGCTTCTCTTTTCAGTAGCTTTCAGCAGTCCATAAAAATATGCCTCAGGTTTCTTGTCAAATCTCTTTGTACAGTCATTCGCAAAGCTCGTTCTGGTTTTGTGTGTTCTGTCGCAGCATTCACTTTGAAACCAATGCTGCCACTCAAGTGTTTTTGCCACTCAGTGGGCGGAGCCGTACTCACTCCAGCTGACAGTAATGTCACATACCCTCGATAAGATCAGTGTTTTAAATGGGGGACAGTAGCCTGTTACTTACCAGTTACAGAAGTCAGAGCTCTGGCTGCTGAAATGAAAAACAGGGACATTTAAACATACTGTAAACTTATAAAAACAAACAAAAAAACTTATTTATAATTATTAATTTTTTTAAGTAAGACAATCCCATCCTCTTATTTAGTCAGTGCTCTCTCAAATCGATGTTTTGGTAATGACGCTCAAGATCAGGCGCCTGCTTTGAGAGATGTTGCAAGCAGTGGCGTCTCTACCGGGCGCGAGTAAAATATAGGACGTTTACAGGGTGAGGTACAATTCATAATTCTTTATTAAATAACACTAATGAAATGGACTGAATTTGAAATCTGAGACTTTGTTTTATACCAAAAGTAACACAAAGCTTAGCCTTTTGCGATTTATTGGATGGGAGGTGCACTATGTACTGTTCATTCATCAACTGAAAACAGCATAGACCAGGGGTAGGCAATGTCGGGAGTGCCGCTGTCCTGCAGATTTTAGCTCTAATCCCAATAAAACACACCTGAAGAAGCTAATCATGCAAGGTCCTCAGAATTACTTAAGATACAGGCAGGTGAGGTTTTTTTTTCAGGGTTGGAGCTAAATTGTAGGACATCGATCGGAACTCCAGGACCGACATTGCCTACCCCTGGCATAGACCAAAAGATCGACTGAGATTTACGAACCAATATTGGTTCACAAAAACGAGAATTAAAATCGCTGTCACTGCGGGTGTGGTGTTGAATTTGAAAAGTTAAGCCCCGTTCACACTACAAGCGAGCGACACGATCCCATTAATTTCAATGGAGAGCTGGCGATTTCAAGCGCGACATCCAGCAACAGCGACCGTTGGCGACCGGAAGGGGCGTGTCCAGCGACGCGACAAAGTTCAGAATCCCTCAACTTTATGCAAATCAAGAGCGACTTTCGGGAGCGACAGCCAATAGGAAAGAAGACGGTAGAGCTCATGTGATCGTTGTCTTCTCTCAGCCATAGATAAATATACTCAAAGAAAAAAAGTAGGCTCTGCTTCTCATTCGTTTTTGTTCGTATGTACAGATTTAATTAGGGGTTCGAGCACGTAGTGCTGAAACCCTATTGTAATTGTAAGGATTTTTAGGGGTTCGAGCACGCAGTGCTGAAACCCTATTGTAATTGTTAGGATTTTTTTTATTATTATTAGGGGTTCGAGTGCGTAGCACTGAAACCCTATTGTAATTGTTAGGATTTTTATTAGGGGTTCGAGTGCGTAGCACTGAAACCCTATTGTAATTGTTAGGATTTTTATTATTAGGGGTTCGAGCGCGTAGCGCTGAAACCCTATTGTAATTGTTAGGATTTTTAGGGGTTCGAGTGCGTAGCACTGAAACCCTATTGTAATTGTAAGGATTTTTATTATTATTATTATTCTTCTCCGGTAAAACTGATCGTGCAGCCCAAACCGTAAGGCCTAGAGAGCTGAAACTTGGTCAGATCGTAGTAGTCTTGCTCGCTACTCAGATACAAAGTCTCGCCCAAATCGGCCTAAAGGTGGCGCTACAGCGCAAAAAACGAACTTTTTTTTTATTTTTGGCCGTAGCTCGCACAATTTTTGTCGTAGACTCAAAAACTTTACATCGTTGCAATCCTTGGGTCAATACGCACAAAAGTGCACAGGCGCGATTTGTGGTCTGGGACGTACCGTTTTTCCGCAAAATGGCGTTATATCTGAAACCTACTTTTGCGAACTAGTCCTAGGTTTTTCACCCGATCGGAACCAAACCAGTGCAGAAATGTTCTCTGGACAGTGAATATCAATAATTATCAAAAAAATGTTAAATTTTGACACATCGCTGCGAAGGGGCCCCAAAACGTTTGTCAGGTGGAGGGCCATCTTTACTAAAATGGCTATAACTCATGAACCAAATGAGATATCTTCACCAAACTCGGTACTCATGTGTATAAGCTCAGTCTTTGGTCAAATCAAAAAAATTGCACAGCTCTGCCACTTGGTGGCGCTATAAGCCTGAAAAAACATAAAAATGACTATAACTATACAATCGTTGGTCCGATCGACCTGAAAATTGGTATGCAGTGTCTCTGTCCAATGTGCCATAAGGGTCTATAAGGACAATGGCGTATCTCAAAAAACATGGCCGCCATCGGCCAATGAAGTTTGAGCACCTATTAGACAAGGTTAACAGAGGCCGATAGGAACGAAACTCACTGGGTATGTTCGACTCATGGTCCTAAAGGTCTGTAAGAATTTTGAAACAAATCGGCCACTAGTTGGCGCTAACGAGTTTTATGGCTCTGTAATCACGTGGTGTTTTACACATCCACACAATATGTATATCGTTTGATAGATCTCCTCATGATGAACAATTTTGCCTCAAGAACCATTGCTGTCAATCAAATCGTTCATTAAATATTCAGAAATATGTTAAAAACCTACTTTTGCGAACTAGTCTTAGGTTTTTCGCTCAATCTCGATCAAACCACTGCAGTAATATTCTCTGGACTCTCTAGATCAATAATTATCAAAAAAATGTGGAATTTTGTCCTTCGGTTAGCTATAACGGTGTTATTTACAAAAGCGGCGTGGCCACATATACCCAAAAGCCTATAAAACCTAAACAAAAACTCAAAACTTTACAAAAATTGGTGAGAACATGTGTCAGGTGACTCTTAACAAGCATGCAAAGATTTGTGAAGATCGGACCATAGGTGGCGCTATAACAGGTAAAAAGGCTTCAAAAACACAAGCTGTGTATGGTAAATGGCTTCAAATGGCTAAATAAATGCTCAAATATTCACACAAACACTAGATCTTCATATCATTCGATAGATCTCCTCTTGATGAACAACTTTGCCTCAAGAACCATTGCTGTCAATCAAATCGTTCATTAAATATTCACCAATATGTTAAAAACCTACTTTTGCGAACTAGTCCTAGGTTTTTCGCTCAATCTTGACCAAACCACTGCAGTAATATTCTCTGGACTCTCTAGATCAATAATTATCAAAAAAAAGTTAAACTTTTGACTCACGGCTGTAAAGGGGTGCCAAAACGTTCGAAAGAGGCAGGGTCACTTTTACTAAAATGGCTATAACTTTTGAACAGAATGACATATCATCACCAAACTCAGCACACATGTGTACAAGCTAAATCTGTGGTATATTCCAAAAAAATTGCCGAGCTTGACCACTTGGTGGCGCTATAAGAGCAAAAATATTTAAAAATGGCTATAACTACGCAACCGTCAGTCCAATCGATCTGAAAATTGGTATGCAGTGTCTTAGTCCAATGTGGCATAAGGATCTACGAGGACATTTGCTTATCTTGAAAAACATGGCCGCAATCGACCAATGAAGTTTGAGCACCTATTAGACAAGGTTAATGGAGGCTGATCGGAACGAAACTCACTGGGCATGTTTGACTCATGGTCCTAAAGGTCTGTAAGAATTTTGAAAGAAATCGGCCACTAGTTGGCGCTAACAAGATTTTTTGCCTCTGTACACACATGGTGTTTCACACATCCACACAATATGCATATCATTTGATAGATCTCCTCATGCTGAGCAACTTTGCCTCAAGAACCATTGCTGTCAATCAAACCTTTCATTAATTATTCACAAATATGTTAAAAACCTACTTTTGCGAACTAGTCCTAGGTTTTTCGCTCAATCTCGATCAAACCACTGCAGCGCAGTTCTCCAGACTCTCTAGATCAATAATTATCAAAAAAATGTGAAATTTTGTCATTTGGTTAGCCATAACGGGGTCATTTAGAAAAGGGGCGTGGCCAAAAATACCCAAAAGCTTATAAAACCTAAACAAAAACTCAAAACTTTACGAAAAGTGGTGAGAACATGTGACAGATGACTCTTAATAAGCATGCAAAGTTTCGTGAAGATCGCACCATAGGTGGCGCTATAACAGTTAAAAAGGCTTCAAAAACACAAGCTGTGTATGGTAAATGGCTTCAAATGACTAAATGCTCATATATTCACACAAACACTAGATCTTCATATCATTTGATAGATCTCCTAATGATGAACAACTTTGACTCTTGGACCATTAATGTCAAACCAACTGTTTTTTAAATATTTCATATTATTTAAAAAACCTACTTTTGGGAACTAGTTCTAGGTGTTTGACTCAAAATCAATAAAACCACTGCAGTAAAATTGCCTGGACTCTCTAGATAAACATTTATCAAAAAAAAAAGTTAAACATTTGCATTTAGATTTAGCCATTTAGCCATTTAGTAGGGGTGTGACGAGACACTAATCCCATGAGACGAGACGAGGCACGAGATTGGGTTCACGAGAACGAGACGAGATGAGATTTTTAAACTTTTCTTAAGAAATCCTCAATGATGAAATATATAGGGAAAATAGTCTTTTATTCAACTAAAAAAAACAAAAAATGCAAAAAAATTAATGTGCATTTTGAACTTTATGAAATTAAACTTAAGTTTTAATGAATAATATGCAGTAATAAACAACATTTAAACAAGAGCTTCATGATTCTGGATAAATTGAGAATCCTAGTTGTTTTTTATAAATGGGAGATTACGATTCTCTCACGATTCTGGAGAAAAAAGATTAGAAAACTAAACAAAATAACAATTTACTAGTGGTAAAGTCTTTTAAAAACATATATTCATTTAAACAAAATAAAAAAAAAAGCATTCAATAAAGGAGATAGTGTCTCACTTCATTAAGACTTGTTTGACCATTGAAATTTCCTGAATAAATGATTCAATGACATACTTTTTTTTTTTAAACGGGCAGTTGTCGCCACCTCCTGGCGGAAGAGGATAAGCGTTACAATAGATACACGTGTTAAAATACTTTGGTTTTGATCGCTACTGTAGACAATAAGTGTTTATACCCAAACTATAAACTTTTATCCCACTACTTCTTCTATTTAAATATCTGTAACACAGAAATAATGATTATAATGTGGTTGAAAAGACTGTTTGTCTTGCTCTTTCTGCGTTCACATTTACTCCGACCTTCTGATTCATTAATATGGGCAGCGACAAAACCTGCTTCTCACGCTCCACTGACACTGGCGATGTGAAACAGTCCTAATAGACAAAGATAACTCGTTGTCATTTAGGAATAAGATCGCGTGGGTGTTTGAATCGACACCTCAATATTTTAAGGATTAATAGTGCAGCTCTAATGTAAACATGGCAAAATGTTGTGGGAGGATACTGTCACGAGATCTCGCGAAATCCGACTGGTCTCGTCACATCCCTACCATTTAGATAGCCACTTAATAATAAGATCATGATCTACTGTACCCGAGTCTATAAAACCTAAAAGAAAAGAAAATTTCACAAACCTAAGTCAAATCATCATCATATGATTCTAAACAAGCCTGCATTTTAAAGACATCAGGCAAAAAAAGGCAATGTAACAATTATAAAGCTTAAAAACAATGCTCTCTTTAAAATGTCATGAAATTACAACTATAACCACTAGATGGCAGTAGGAGACCACTAATGGCTCATTGAAATGACTACAACAGTGCTATTCACAGATTGTTTTCCATTCATTTCACTTCATGCAAAGACTAAATCACTGTTATAACATTTCAAATCACATTTAGTCAAAGTTTAACACTTCATTTAAACACATATATCATATTTGACAATAATACAAGATTATGATTACAGTGAAACCTGAAAATTATATATAAAATCTTAAAAAGACTTGCACTAAACATTTTGTCACCTACCATTTAATACACAAATCTCTTATGTGCAACAAAATGTGTGTGTTTGTGTGTGTGTGTGTGTGTGTGTGTGCAGTAATGCTTAATGAACATTAATATAACAGTTTAACTATTTAATTTCTGTTTGTGAGTGTATTCTCCATCATGGATGTGGCCACTTAATAAGATGATCATGAGCTACTGTACCCAAAAGTCTATAAAACCTAAAAGAAAACAAAATTTCACAAACCTAAGTAAAATCATCATCATACGATTTTAAACAAACATACATTTCATAGACATTAGGCAAAAAAGGCCATGTAACAGTTATAAAGCTTAAAAGTAATGGATCTCTCTTTAAAACGTGAAATTGCAACTATAACCACTAGATGGCAGTAGAAGACCACTAATGGGTCACTGAAATGACTAGAACAGTGCATTTTCATGGTTTCAAGCTTTAATTTCATACAAAGATGATACTAAATCAATGTTATATCATTTCAAATCACATTTAGTAAAACTTTACCACTTCATTTATACAGATGTATTACATTTGACAATTATGCAAGATTATGATTACAGTGGAACCTGAAAATGATATATAAACTCTTAAAAACATAAGACTTACAGTAAGCATTTTGTCACCTACTATTTATGACCGAAATCTCTTATGTGCAACAAAATGTGTGTGTGTGTGTGTGTGCGTAATAATGCTTAATGAACTTTAATATAATAGTTTAACTATTTCATATTCTGTGTTTGTGATTGTATTGTCCATCATAGATGTGCTGTAGTGTTAGCCATATATTTTGGGTTGGACTACATCCTAAAACCATAGCAACCATAGCATCGGATCATAGGTGGCGCTATAACAGTTAAAAAGGCTTCAAAAACACAACATTTCTATTGTAATTGGCCTCGAATTGCTAACAAATGCTCATTTTTTCACACAAACACTAGATCTTCATACCATATGATAGATCTCCTCATTCTCAACAATTTTTTGTCTAAGACCACTGCTGTCAATCCAACTGTTCTTTAAATATGTTCTTTAAATCTACTGTACCCAAAAGCCTAACATTTTTAAAAGAAAGCTTGCAACGTCTCAAAACTGTGACAAAAATGACAAATAATCTCATTCTAAACAAATATGCAAAATTTAAGAGAGACTGGGCAAAAATAACACTATAATAGTTATGATGTTTAAAATCTCAGTGTTTGTATGAGACATTGCATGAAATTGCAATAATAACCACTAGATGTCAGTAGAAGACCACTAATGGGCTTATTCAGCTGAACAGAACTGTTTTTAATAGGTTTGATGATCAATTAACACTTATAAAATCACTGTTATAAGATTTAAAATCACATTTAGGCAAAGCTTAAAATTTTGTTCATACAGACATATCAGTTTTTTACAATTATGCCACATTATGATTACAGTGAAATCTGAAAAAGACAAAAACTGTTACAAAGAGAATACTTGCAAGTAAAAGTGTTGGCCCATATCATTTATTTCAAATATCTGTACAAGAAAATGTGTGTGCATGTATGTCTCTGTGTGTGTAAACATGTTTATTCAGTATTAATATATTAGTTTAAACTTTTCGTTTCTGTGTGTGTATTTCTGTGAGCATATTCTCCATTTTGGATGTGTTTTACTGTCAGCCATGAATCCAGGTTGACCTAGACCCTAAGCATACCACCTTAAAGACCTTAAAATGCTCGAACCCCGATAATTGCTGCTTGCAGCTATATTTTTTATTATTATTCCGCGCTAAAACGTGCAGACCAAACCGTAAGGCCTAGAGAGCTGAAACTTGGTCAGATGGTAGTAGTCTGGCTCGCTACTCAGACACAAAGACTCGGCCTATAGGTGGCGCTACAGTGATCAAAAATGCAAAAATGCTCATAGCTCCTAGACCGTTTGTCATAGACTCAAAATGTTCTCTGGACAGTGAATATCAATAATTATCAAAAAAATCTTAAATTTTGACTCATCGTTGCGAAAGGGCCCCAAAAAGTTTGTAAGGTTGGGGGCCTTTTTTACTAAAATGGCTATAACTCATGAACCAAATGAGATATCTTCACCAAACTCGGTACACATGTGTGTAAGCTCAATCTTTGGTCAAATAAAAAAAAATTGCAAGCCTGAAAAAACATAAAAATGACTATAACTATGCAATCGTTGGTCTGATCGACCTGAAAATTGGTATGCAGTGTCTCTGTCCAATGTGCCATAAGGGTCTATAAGGACATTGGCATATCTCAAAAAACATGGCCGCCATCGGCCAATGAAGTTTGAGCACCTATTAGACAAGGTTAACGGAGGCCGATCGGAACGAAACTCACTGGGCATGTTCGACTCATGGCCTAAAGGTCTGTAAGAATTTTGAAACAAATCGGCCACTAGTTGGCGCTAACGAGTTTTATGGCTCTGTAATCACGTGGTGTTTCACACATCCACACAATATGCATATCATTTGATAGATCTCCTCATGATGAAAAACTTTGTCTCAAGAACCATTGCTGTCAATCAAATCATTCATTAATTATTCACAAATATGTGAAAAACCTACTTTTGCGAACTAGTCCTAGGTTTTTCACTCAATCTCGATCAAACCACTGCAGCACAGTTCTCCAGACTCTCTAGATCAATAATTATCAAAAAAATGTGGAATTTTGTCCTTTGGGTAGCTATAACGGGGTCATTTAGAAAAGGGGTGTGGTCACATATACCCAAAAGCCTATCAAACCTAAACAAAAACTCAAAACTTTACAAAAGTTGGAGAAAACATGTGTCAGATGACTCTTAACAAGCATGTAAAATTTCATGGAGATCGGACCATAGGTGGCGCTGTGACAGTTAAAAAGGCTTCAACAACACAAAATTTCAAAAGTAAATTGCCTTAAATTGCTATAACATGCTCATATAATCACAGAAACACTAGAACTTCATACCATATGATAGATCTCCTCATGCTGAACAACTTTGCCTCAAGAACCTTTGCTGTCAATCAAGTCGTTTATTACATATTCATAAATATGTTAAAAACCCACTTTTGCGATCTAGTCTTAGGTTATTCACTCGATCTCGATTAAACCACTGCAGCACAGTTCTCCAGACTGCTGAAATGAATCAATAATTATCAAAAAAAAAAGTAAAACTTTTGACTCACGGTCGCAAAGGGGCGCCAAAACGTTCAAAAGAGGCGGGGCCACTTTTATTAAAAAGGCTATAACTTTGGAACAGAATGACATATCATCACCAAACTCAGAACACATATGTACAAGCTCAGCCTTTGGTCAAATAAAAAAAAATTGCACAGCTCTGCCACTTGGTGGCGCTATAATAGAGAAAAAAAATCATAAAAATGGCTATAACTTCGCAACTGTCAGTCCAATCAACCTAAAAATTGGTATGCAGTGTCTCTGTCCAATGTGCCATAAGGGTCTATAAGGACATTGGCGTATCTCAAAAAATATGGCCGCCATCGACCAATGAAGTTTGAGCACCTATTAGACAAGGTTAACGGAGGCCGATCGGAACGAAACTCACTGGGCATGTTCGACTCATGGCCCTAAAGGTCTGTAAGAATTTTGAAAGAAATCGGCCACTAGTTGGCGCTAACGAGTTTTAAGGCTCTGTAATCACGTGGTGTTTCACATATCTATACAATATGCATATCATTTGATAGAGCTCCTCATGATGAACAACTTTGCCTCAAGAACCGATGCTGTCAATCAAATCGTTCATTAAATATTAACAAGTATGTTAAAAACCTACTTTTGCGAACTAGTCCTAGGTTTTTCGCTCAATATCGATCAAACCACTGCAGTAATATTCTCTGGACTCTCTAGATCAATAATTATCAAAAAAAATGTTGAATTTTGTCCTTTGGTTAGCTATAACGGGGTCTTTTAAAAAAGGGGCGTGGCCACATATACCCAAAAGCCTATAAAACCTAAACGAAAACTCAAAACTTTACGAAAATTGGTGAGAACATGTGTCAGATGACTCTTAACAAGCATGCAAAGTTTCGTGAAGATCGGACGATAGGTGGCGCTATAACAGTTAAAAAGGCTTTAAAAACAAGATTTCTATGGTAAATGGCCTCAAATTGTTAAAAAATGCTCATCTATTCACACAAACACTAGATCTTACACTTATATCTGTATGATATATCCTCTCAATCTGAACAAATTTGCATACCACCTCAAAGGCCTTAAAAGCTTGAACCCCGGTAATTGCTGCTTGCAGCTATATTTTATATTATATTTAGTCTTTTGCCTCCAAAATGTTTGTATTTAGCGGCAAGAAACCTGATTCGCTGCCAAGGCAACCAGTAGTAAGAACGCCCACTAGCAACCTCGTCGCCAGCCACCGGCGACATGCAGCGACAGAAGTCGCTGCTAGTGTGAACGCAGCTTCAGCCGTAGATAAACATACTAAATGGAAAAAAAGTAGGCTCTGCTTCTCATTCATTTTTGTTTGTACGTGCGGATTTAATTTATATTATATTTAGTCTTTTGCCTCCAAAATGTTTGTATTTAGCGGCAAGAAACCTGCTTCGCTGTCAAAGCAACCAGTAGTGAGAACACCCACTAGCAACCTCGTCGCCAGCCACTGGCGACATGCAGAGACAGAGGTCGCTGCTAGTGTGAACGCAGCTTTACGTAGTCGTAAATACATACGTTAAGCCTATATCGTCCTGTAGGTTCATAATTAAATATGAAAATGTGAACAAAAATAAGAGCAATTCAATGTGCTATTATAATTAAAACATGAAAATTGAAATTACCGCCAATAATAGTTTATGACAGAATTTTTGCGACCCTGTCCGTCAAAATGACGGACAATGTTAAAGTCTAATGCAACCTCTGAATAGCAGATACAGTGGCATGCGAAAGTTTGGGAACCCCTTGCAGAATCTGTGGAAATGTTGATAATTATAAGAAAATAAGACAGATCTTACAAAATGCATGTTATTTTTTATTCAGTACTGACCTGAATAAGATATTTTACATTAAGTATGTTTACATATATTACACAAGACAAAAATAAATAAATAAATAAATAAAATAAAAAAAATAAAAAATAAAGAAATTATTAAAATAACCCCCTTCAAAAGTTTGGGAACCCTTGGTTTTTAACTGTGTGTGGTTACCTTATGATCTATCTTTTTACCCTAAGGACAACTGATAAACTATAAAACTATAAATAACTATAAAAAAAAAGATTCAAACATTCACTGATCCTCCAGAAGGAAACAAGATGCATTAAGTGAAAACTATGGGGGGTGAAAACTTTTTGAATTTGAAGATGAAGGTAAATTGTACTTTAATTTGTCTTCTGGGAAACATGCAAGTATCTTCTGTTGCTTCCAAAGGGCAGTACTAAATAAAAAAAAAAAAAAGATAGTTTAACAAAATAAGAAAAGTTTGGACATGTTCATCCTATTCAAAGGTTTTCACTCCCGCCTGTTAATGCATCGTATTTCCTTCTGGAGCATCAGTGAATGTTTGAACCGTTTTTAATACTTGTGTTTAAGTCCCTCAATTGTCCCCAGCGTGAAAAGATGGATCTCAAAATCATACAGTTGCTGCTGGAAAGGGTTCAAATATGCAAAAGATGCTAGAAAACTGAAAAATCTGCAGGACCTGGAACAGTGCTCAGTTTAACTGTTCAGAATAAACAAGGGACTCATGAACCACCGTCACAAAACAAAGAAAAAAAAAAAGGGAAAAAAAGGTTGCATATCATCCAGGTAACCACACACAGTATTAAGAACCAAGGGTTCCCAAACTTTTGAAGGGGGTTATTTTAATAAATTCATCTATTTTTTTTTGTTTTGTTTTCTTTTGTCTTGTGGATTTTTATGTCAAATATCTTACTCAGGAACATACTAAATAACATGCATTTTGTATGATCTCTCTTATTTTGTTAAAATTATTCACATGAGCTTATGAGAGAGACTCAGCCCTGGGCTGTGATGGTATGAAAGGCCACTGTAATCCTGTGTGTGGTTCTGTGGTCAGCTGTAGTTGTTATAGTTCCTCCTCCGAACATACAGTGTAAAAACTGTGGTATCTAGATGAGCATGAGAATGTTTAGAGGCACTGAATCATGTGTTAAAATTATCATAGAACTATAATCATTCACATGCCGTGAGATGCAAACTGTATCATAACAGAGTTATTTTGTTTTTTGACTGTTTATTGCACTCAGGTGTGAGAAGTTATAGACATATTATTGTTAGAAGTACTTTAAATCATATAACATGAAGCAGTTTAAAGTTCTTTAGAGCAGGAATCTTGTTGGTTAATGTCTTTTCAAAACTTTATCAACCCAAACATACAGATAAATCGTGTATCAGTTTAAAGTTCAGTTCAGTTTCAGGAAAAAAAAAACAACAAAAAAAAAGACAGCACGATAAAAAGACGGCACAACCAACCAATTTGCTCAGTTCATAATCTTGAACTAAATTGTTTTAAGGATGAAATATTACGGTGATAAAGGAAGTATAAATTATCATTATATTTTCATGTATTATCTCCATATATAGAAAATAGACAAAACAGCAAAAAAAAAGTGCAAGAATTGAAAATTGAATTTACCCAAAATCAAAGTGAGAAGAGAAGGTCTTGTCATTGCCATCCTTGCCCTGTTTTAAAATGAGCATGAATTAAGATGTTACTTCCTGATTCGTGAGAAGAGTTGATGATGCTTTGTTGAGAACTGAAACGTAAACTATGTGTATGTTAGGAACTGACCTGTCCTCAAGTCTGTTCTAAATAAAGACACCCCACAAATACGCTAGTGTTTGGATGACACAAATATTATTTTTGGTCTGGAGGTTACGAATTGTCTGGTTCAGGTGTAGCCAACCCTGCTCCTGGAAGACTCCCATCCTACAGTTTCACTCTGACTCTAATTTAACCAGCAAATTTAGATGTTCATGAATTATATGGATTACATGAAAATAACAGACATGTGCTGGAGAAGGGCTGGAACTGAAGTCTTCAGGAAGTCTAACTAGCATCAATCCACTCCTTCCAGATACTGCAACTATACCATCATTGTGATAAACTGCGTATTTCTTCATTATTGGAAAATGTTACAAGACTAATGTCCCACACAAAATGTTGTCATTTTTTAATCTGTGACATAAAGGGAAATTACAAAAAACAAAACAAAAAGTACAACTGTTTAACTGTGAGAAAGTTATTATAAACCATTCATTCCCAAATATATAGTACTCAGAAATGGGGTTTGACACTGACACAGTCCTGTTCTGAATTGCATGTTTTCACACTGACGTAGTCCGTTCAGAGTCAGAATCTACATCTTCATGACCACCATCATCCATATCTACAAGATCGGAGTCATCCTCAGCGTTCTCTTCATTCTGGAGCACATCTTGCATATTAACTGCATCTTGGGAAACAAAGTACATTGAAAAAACATGTTCTGCTATTGTGGGAAGATGTTTCAACATGAATATTTGCATGAATGTTTGTATTATCTGCTTGAAATCTCCTCTAGGGCTTGTGCTCAAATGTTGCACAAATTGCTGCATTTTTGCTCATCTGATTGCAATTTTCTTAAATTCACATGTGTATGGAGAGATGGAGACAATGTTTACCCACTGACAAAGATAAAGAGCAACAGGTTCATAGTATGCCAGTATTATGGTGTGCACATTAGAGAAGTGAAAACTGCACTGTAGGCACATTTACCAGTAAAGGATTGGTCTGCTCTTTACTCCCTAAAATAGATAACAGTGACTTCATTGCTGAACCACATTGTAGTGTGGGTGACAGCAACACTTGAGTGTGAGAACGCAACGCGGTGGCATTGTTGAACAAAGCCATTGCAAAGCCATTGAAATGTTTTCCACCTTATGTTCATGTATTCAATTAAAAATCATGCCCCAAATGTGTTTGTACCAGACTTCAGCCATACAAATGAGTGTACTTTACACAGTGTATATTATTAATCAGTTGCAGCGCTTTTCATTAAATGTTCATTTTATGCAAAGTTTAAGGGATGTGTTTTTTTTTTTTTTTGCTGTTGTTGTTTTTTTTTGAATGGATGTCAGTGGAGGAGAGGCTTCACTACGCTGAATAAACAGCTTTTTAGAGGAAACATCTCATCATTTAATGAATCGACAGCCTATCTGCTAATCTTCAACATGTTTTACACTAAACATCTGTAGAGTTTTTAGAGTTTACCACGTAAAAAAAAGCTCTTCTATAATAGAAGTCACTGACTTTTTGCGACAGGTAGGATGGACCTTTATCACACTGGAATTGAACACTGGAAAAGCTTGTCAAAGCAGTGTACCGATTCTTCCGGTTATATATATTTTTCAATATGCTGTAATCACCTAGTTGAATAAAAGCCTGTTAAAACGAGCATCTGCAGGATGATTTCAAAATCTGGACATTTTCAGAGACAGGCGAAGAAATATTCTGATGATTACTGTGCACAGAATTTTCCAAACTCAAAGGAACTTGTAGTTCTGAGAAACCCATGGCTTGTAAACGTGTGCTTTCACCACACTGCATCACTGCTGCAGTGTTTGTGAAACCAGATGATCAGAATCAACATATTTATTCATTTGTATTAAATTTTAGTCATTATTCTGTTATGTTTCATTCACAGTCATTTCACTGTATGTAATTCACATTCAGTCTTAATTAATACTAAAAGTGTCAACGTGTTATACTATTTAAGATTAATTAGATTAATTAATTAGCTATGTTCAACATTGTTATTTCTTTAAGGCAACGCCTGCGCATTCATTCATCTATTTTAATACCGTTCTGATGAAAATTAACCATGGCATGTGTAGTAAAACTGTGGCAATACAAATGGAAATCACTCTGCGGAAAAATCAAATAAAATATTACAGTTACTACATATTTACTATCAGTGTTGGGGAAAGTTACTTTTAAAAGTAATGCATTACAATATTGAGTTACTCCCCAAAAAAGTAAGTAATTACATTACTTAGTTACTTTTTATGAAAAGTAATGCGTTACCTTACTTTTGCGTTACTTTCTAAATCTGGGCAGGGCTTGCTTGTTTTTAATATAAAAAGTTATATTTTTGGCAAATGTAAAAGCCTTTTCACACCAAAAGCCACAGGCTTTGAGAAAAGTACATTCACATCTGTACAGCAGACCGCAGAAGAAAAAATATCAACTCAAATCAAACAAATGTTAGATTATCTTGAGTAATTTTTGCTTATTAGTATGGTTGAATTGGATCATCGAAAGTCAGCAGCAAAGACACCGTTGATAAAATGGTAATAAATGCATAAAGGATATTTGTATTATTTAACATATTTAATTATTGCAGGTTTGTGTCATATTCTGAGTTGAATTTCACTGTTTTTATTCATTTTGAGTTATACTGAATCTGTTTTTTGTGAGTGAGATGAATTAATGCAAGTTCACATTTAGTCTACAACTAACATCTTACTCCCAATTTCTCTCAACATGGGGAAAGCAGAGCTTTTAATCAACAAATGGGGGGAAAAGTAACTGGCGTTACTTATTTGAAAAAAGTAACTCAGATATTTTTTTAGAAATTAAAAAGTAATAAAAAGTAATGCGTTACTTTACTAGTTACTTGGAAAAAGTAATAATATTACGCAACTTGCGTTACTTGTGATGCGTTACCGCCAACACTGTTTACTATAGTAAATCCATGGGTATTTTTATAAGGGTGTTGATCAGTCAAATTTCTTTTAATGTAAACAGGTATAAAATATGATGAGAAAAACATTGTTAATGAGAAGACGTAATTGACTGCAGCAGGTTAAATTTATTTATTATTCAGAATGCACATTTGGAAGGGAAATATTTTAATAGAAACATTTCAGCAGGTGATACGAGATGTAGGCCTAAACATCCTCTGTTTCGAAATGTATACTCCACGCGAACGTGCTCCTGCATAATATTTTAATATAAGGACCTTAATTCATCCCACGCATCTCATCCGTGTTGTGTCAGGAAATCGTGAAAACTGAGGCAGTGTGTCGTCGTTTAGAATAAAAGCAGCCAAACCCACTACAGTAACACCGGCGAAAGAAAAGAAAGAGAGGATTCTCCCATTAGTTTTCATTGCGTTGCGATGGGACCGGAAGTGGGGATACACTGCTTCGCTTACCGGATATAGGAAGTGAGATAAAGGTCCATTCAGGTAGGAAGGCTGTAATGTGATTGGTTATTAAGGCACATGTGATCCAAGTTTACCGTTAGGCTTTTTCCAATAGTGAGCAATAGAGGGTATGCATGTGACGTCACTGTCAGATGGAGTGACTGTGGCTCCGCCCACTGAGTGGCAGCATTGGTTTCAATGTGAATGCTGCGGCAGAACACACAAAACACCTATAAAAACCAGAACGAGCTGTGCGATTGACTGTACAAAGAGACTAAACAAGAAATCTGAGGCATATTTTTACAGACTGCTGAAAGCTACTGAAAAGAGAAGCAAATGAAGCGCTGCAATTTAAAGAAACAAATGGTCTCCAGGTAGCGAAACACAGATTTGCAGTTATCATTTCATGTAAATATGTTGAATTGTGCAGTAAAATCATATCCTATATATTGTATTGTATGTACGATATAGTATATCGTATTGACAAGTCATCAGTTAAATATCTACCATCTTAAATTCTGCGTAACTGGACGTTTTCAAATAAACAGACAAAAACTATATAGGTTTTTCAGCTGGACGTTATGACGATATATATAACATTGATATAAGTGATCACCGGGGTTTAGACCAACCTATTTTGTATTTACAAAATGAGTCCACAGGCAAATTTGCTTGCTTTATTTTCCCCAGTGTCAAAATCAGACACATATACGTGTTAGAAAACACGATTTCTGGCTGCATCAATATGCATTGACCACTGGATATTTGTTAAGTTGTTAGGAACATTATATCAAGTTCAGCAGCCTTTAGTTTAAACTGATTATCGTTTGTTTTACTCGCGTTTTCGCATCTAAATCCATTCACGCTGAAGGCTCTTTTGCAACCCAGTCCGGCTGAGGGGGCGTGTCCCGGCGGGAAAGTGACGTCAATGCATACCCTCTATACAGACCCTCTCATCTATGGGTAGGTTTTCGCGGGGAATTCGAGCATGCCGCTGGCTCATTATTACACCAGGTTATATAGCATGTGAGGATGCTGCAGGTGGCAGATTTCTATAGTCTTTTCTCACAGCAGCTGGAATAACTAAATTTATCATTTTGATGGCTAATTATAATCCAAAAAGGATTATGTGTTTATGAAACACACATGACTGAAAGTAAATTATATTCCAGTTTTTTTTTTTTTAATAAAAAATAATTCATTTTTGAGTTTCACAATGAACACGTTGCAACCATGCGTGGGATGGCCCTGATCGCAAAACACAGGTATACAGTACAATTCAAAATGTAGTATAGTTAAGTGTGCGCAAATAGATGAAACACATTCAGAAAAACACTCCCCTCCCTCCAAACAAAGCTCTCACAGAACACCGGACACATAAACGCCGCGTTAGTTGGTGTCCCGCGCTCCCCTACTTCGAAGGTATCCTAAATAAAACAGGTTAAAGGCTAGAAGGGAGATCAGCTCTGGCTATTGGGCAGGCGCATATCAATCTAATGTTATTTTTTGTCACACTGTACAACAATAATACTGTTTTTTATATTATAGTAAGGGCCAAGTTTAGGGTTGGGAAAACAGCTCCATATTTAAGGAAGCTTATGCAAAACGTGTGAACCGGAAGCAACCTGTCTAACAGAATATGTTAGTCTGTTGCGCATAAACCCTATAAATAGTCTGATACAACTGGATTAAGGTTGGTTGCAATTTTGCAGGAAAATGCAGCGCAGTATTGTCATGCACAAACAGATACATAACTGAGATATGAAAAAAATCTCACGCTTCAGTGTATTCATATCTGAACACACAAACTATGCTGATGTGGTCAGACCCTGAGAATATTTTAAATACTTAAAGAAACAAGGAAAGAGTTCACAAAAACCCAGCATGGTCAGAAACACACAAAACAGAAGTCTTTATTAAACATGACTCTTATCATCCAGGGACCTGACACAACAGAAACATTTTTGTGCGTTTGACTGTATAACAACTGTTAAAGCAGTACAGGGTTTGTGCTGTACGTCGTGTAGATCTCTGTTTGTCATCCGTTGAGTGAGAGAAGAGGCCCGTCGAGGTCTGTGACGCAGTATGGCTCAAAAGCGATGAACCTTTGGGCAGCGCCTGAATGCAGAATTAAATGAAACGGACAGTACTGAGCGACTGGAAGAGGCTTGTGATTTTCACAACAGGTAGATAGAAGTGAATAGACTCGAGCTCTGTGCATAGTTGCAGTGAAACGGTTCACACTCCACTATCAGAGGAACGTGTTAAAGAGAAAGTCATTTCGGCCACCGCGCTGTTCAAAGGTTCATGGCGACGGGTTCAGCAGACGTGATGCGGAGGCAGAGCTGTTGTAAACTGGTACAATGATATGCTGACACTGATCCACCAGAACTGGATTGTATGGAGGCTCCTAAACATACTTGCATTCATTTTATCAAGCTTTTTAAAAAAAAAAAAATAATAATAAAAATAAAGGGACAGTTCACACAAAAAGGAAATATCCGTCATTTACTCGCCCTCAATGTCATTCAAAACCTGTATGACTGAATTAGAATAAACTGAGGGGAAGTAAGTAAATAAATGTCTCTGGTAATTCAGATAAGACTAATTTAATTTAAAATCGAAAGAATGCTACATTATTAGACACTGTTGATACAAGGTTTTAGTTTAATAAAGCATCTCTAGGCAACCACAATTATGAATTCAGTACCTGTTTGATGTTTCCAGATGAATCCAGATGTCTGGCAGGGATCAGTGTGTGATACAGAGGCAGAGTTGTTTGTGAGCTTTACTTAAAGCGATTGTCACACCGAGGCAGTGTTGTTGTTGACAATTGTTCAATGATTGTTGCAGGAGAGCAGAGGCAGTGATGTTGTAAGATAGAGAGGAGAAGGACGCGGCGGTGGAAGCATCTCAGCACACACGTGACGGCTACGACGTGACCGAGATGATTAGAAACAAATCTACCACGAACAAGGCTTCAAGACTGAGGTGCAGGCAAAAAAAAAGGCATGACATTCTGTGCGAAATGCTCAGTTACAACATTCTCAATACTTCTGAAATGACATGTTTTTCTTGTGGGTATCTTGTATTCTTTGCGAGTCGTTATGTTTGAACATCTCACTTTTTATTTGATAATCTGCTAATACTGTGGAGAGGGGTGCGTCTGTGTCTTTCGACAGCTGACAATTACAAAATTAAAGAGAAACAATATTCAAAAAGCTACACAAAGGCATTTACCGCTCTGAGATCTCATACACATCATAATCACAAGCTGCTTGTTTACACGAGATTCTTCATTTCTTCCCCACAACTGCCAAGCTGATCATTCTGAATACGTCTCCAAATCATCTCCTCACTGGACAAAACGGCGTCTGACCTCACATCTTGAAGTAGACGCTTTGTTTTCAGTGCTAGTGTGACGTGCCCTTGTGCATGACTGTCTTGGAGTGAGCGTAACAGTGGGTCGACCATAACCGTGTTTAACTCTTGCGAGAAAAGTGAGAGAGAAAAACGATAAGAATTGTTCTGCATTCCACCTAAGACACAAAATTCAAATCTCATATTTCTGTCAATATAGATTTCATATATTCATATATCTTTTTGTAAGAAAACAAAGAAACAGAACCAAAACGGCTGGAAAGTTCAAAATGTCCCTGACTTGTGGACATTTGACGTCCTAATGTCCTTTAGCTTGCTTTAAGGGATTGCAATTTATAAAATAAAGTCACAGGCCCGAAAGGAAGAGGGCTTCCCTGGGCCTTCACAGTTTGTGTGACGGGAGCAGAGCTGGGAAGACACAGTAAGGAGCCGCTTCTGCGCACATGGGGCGTTTGTTCTGCTGTCTTCGTGAACCACCGCTGCAGGGCTCTGGTAGTCACTGAATCACTGGTGGTTTTAATGACAGTGTGAGTTTGGAGCAGGCTCGGCCTGTGTTTAACTCGATTGGTCTTCAGCTAATGAAAGCCGGCCAGATGTACTGGTCGATTCGGGTCCGGTCAGCCCGGAATCAAAGTCTACCGGAATTCTGGGTTCTGGTGCTGGTCGGCTGTGGCTTATTTCTGGTTTCGGACCAGTTTCGTTCCGTACGGAGCCCTGTCTGGAGGTGAGACTCAGGGCGAGTGAGCCGAGGGACTGCTGTGTGCCGAGCTCGGAGACAAACTAGGGCTGCAGCTTCCCGGTGGGGCTCCTCCTCCTCTCGCCCCGCCGCCTCCCTCCAGACCCTCTGAATTCTCCAACATCTCCTGAATGAGTGGAGGCATGGAGCCGGGAATCTCCATTTTCAGCGTTATTACCCTTTCAGCTCCTAATTGAGAAAGGAAAGAAGAATGTTAGAACGGATTCTGGTTGATTATCAAGTTTGATGTTCAAAGAGTGACTTTGAATGTCACCTTTAGCACTGATGCTCCTCAGGTCTGTGATCTTCATTAGCATCTTGGGGAACATGTGTGGTTTATGAGGCCTCCTCTTTCTCACGTAGATCTTTAGGGCCTCCAGCAGCGGCTCCTGAAGCACATCCACCTTATCCGACTGCTCCAGATCCTGCCGATCTGAAGACAAGTGCAAGTGCAAGACATGTTTTTATAACTCAAGCTAACAAAGAGTCACACAATAGGGCTGTGATTCATGGATTGATTCTGAGATTTTCCGAATGCATTGTGATGCTCTTTGGAATAGATTCTGTGCTCAGTTTTTAACAGCAGATGGCGCTCTAATCTAGTTTTTAACTGTATACTTGTGCATTCAGTTGAGTCATGTAATTGCACCTCAGCACAGAATGCTTTTATGATGTGAGATTAATGTACAATTGACAATTTTATTGACAACTGACAATTCTTTTACTTTTTTTTTTTTTTGACAATTTTGTATACCTTTTAAGCTCAAATGCTTATCTTGTCTAGCTCTATAAGAACTCTGTATTCCAGTTCAAGACAGTTAAGGTAGGTCAAAACACTCCCATCTCATTTTCTCCTCCAACCTTAAAAATCTCATATGGAAAATCTCAGAATAATTTCTAGAGAGTTTAAATTATATTCAAACAGTGAAAATGAAAGAAAACTATTTTTAGACAATATTTCTAGCTGGTAATTTAAATACCAGATTAATTATTAAAAATTACTATTAAAAATTTGAAAAAGAAAAACAAAAAAAATTAATTGTAAATAAATAGTTTGATATTAAATAAATATAAATGTATAATGTAGACAACTCAATTAAAAAAAA
>VONZ01002176.1:0-64271 GCA_012976165.1 Labeo catla
AACTTTTATTTTGTATGCGATTAAATCGCAATTAATCGTTTGTATGTACATATATATATATTTTTTAAGTAAATGTATTAAAAAGTCATATTGTGTTTTTATGTAAACATCATATTAAATTTTTGTGTCCAGTAAAAAATTATTTTACATGACAGACAAAACAAAGATTTTAGGCTAAATTTAATATAAAATTATTAAAAAATATATAAAATATAAAAAAAATATAAAATGTAATGTGTGTGTGTGTGTGTGTATATATATATATATATATATATATATACTTTTTTTATATACTTTTTTGTTTAAGTAAATGTATATTTAAAAAGTCATATTGTGTTTTTATGTAAACATCATATTAAGTTTATATATAACAAAGATTTTAGGCAAAATTTAATATAGAAATTAATTTAAAAAAGTAATACACACACACACATATACATACATATATATATATATATATATATATATATATATTTATGTGTATATATATATACACACATACTTTTTATATACTTTTTGTTTAAGTTAATGTATTAAAAAGTCATATTGTGTTTTTATGTAAACATCATATTAAGTTTTTGTGTCCAGTATAAAATGTCAAAGATTATTATTATTTAATGTTATATGTACATATACACCCCACACACACATACACACATACATACACCGTATAAATGTAAATAAAATTACTCAAACCTAAAATATACATGTTTAAAATCAAATACATGTTACAAATGATCTATTCATCTATAAACTGGAATTTTAAATGTCTGGCTTTAGGTTAAATTAAAATGACATTTTTTTTCTTTTACAGTTGACATACTCTGGGACCTCTGACTCTAGAACCCAAAAATACACATTATAATGTGACTAAAACACTAATCAGACCTTTCATTTCATCAGTGTGTGTGTGTGTGTGTGTGTGTGTGTGTGATAAAGACCAGCGACAATCACAGACAGAGAGATTAGACGCGGATCACAATAATCAAATCTTGCTTCTCCTATTTTCATATCTCGTTTGGGAATGTTGACGAGGTAAAAACATGATTTGATCAGATCAGATCAGATGAAATGATGGAGCTGGCGGTGTAATCCAGCAGAGATTACTGCGGTAAACATGACTGTAATTTACTGCGGTTATTTGCGCGCCGTACAGTCGAGCGTCAGGCCCGGGATATCAAATATTAAAGCAGCGCTTCATAATAGAATATTCTTATGCTGAAGATGTTAAAGCTTTATCCGCTTCTTATTAAACACAATAAACATGCAGCAGCATATAATGATGTTTGTCTGTGATTGTAAGACACAAACCTTCACAAACACTACAGAAATGCAGACATAAATAAACGCTTGAAATATTACAGCGACTCAATCCTAAAAAAACATGTCCATATGCCATCATATAAATAATTCATAACATTGAATAATAAGGTTTCATTGGTTAACATTAATTAACCTAACCCTAACAAGAATTTATTGAAAATGGAAAAGTATTTGCAAATAATTTTAGTATTCACAAATTCACTCTTAATCCTATGTCTAATATGCCAAAAACAGCTCCATTAGTGTTTTTTGTTTTGACATATTCAGTTATGAATTAAATGGACAATGTAAATGATAGAATACATTTTCAAAACAGCAAAAATAAAAATAAAATAAAATAATAAAATTAAATTAAATAAATAAAATAAAAAAATAATAATAACAAATAATAATAATAAATAAAATTAAAAATACTAAAATAGAGTAGTTTGCATCACTGGATATTCTTCCTAATCACTTTAATATTTCTATCATTAAACAGAAATTAAATGACAATGAAAATTAAATGCCAAAAATTATATGTTTAGCTACTTACATCTCATTTTGCAGTCTTTCATTGTTAAAAGTTGATTTTATTTGTCATGCCAACTGACTGGCAGACCAGTCTAAAAATGTTATTTTTAACTTCTTGTCATCCAATAAAGGTGCTTCATGATGCCACAGAAGAACCTTTTTTGTCTAAATGGTTCCATAAAGAACCTTTAACATCTGAAGAACCTTTCTGTTTTACAAAAGGTTCTTTGTGGTGAAAGAAGGTTCTTCAGATTATAAAAAGGTAAGAAGGAGATGGTTCTTTAAAGTATCTTTGACTGAATGGTTCATTGTGGAACCAAAGACGGTTCTTCTATGGCATCGCTGGGAAAAATCTTTTAAGTACCTTTATTTTTAAGATTGTATACATCAAATATGGTGGGGAACTTTTGGTTGTGACCCTGTTTAAATGAGCTAAAATGTCATGAAAATAGCACAAAAATCTTCATTTACGAAATGCAAATAGATTATCATATTTTCCTATTGATTTGTGCTGAAATACGAGCCGGACGTGTTCTCCATGGGATGACCTGAGTGACGTGCGGCGGTTACTAATGAGAGCTGCCGACTGTGTTTGCGGAGTCGGTTGCGAGCGCAGGGACAGTCAGGGGCCGCGGTGACACAGTCAGAAACACATGAAAGAGGTTCAGGGACGAGGCTCTGAAGACTCGCACGCACTTTGTTCTCCGCTTCAAAGAACAACACTCACTCGGAGGAATCCACAAACAATACAGGAGGAAAAATGATAAAAACAGCCAACTGAAACGGGCGGGGGGAGGAACTCTGGAGCCGCGAGCTAAACGGAGCCATGACGAGAACAGATGGAGACTTCCTGCGGCTGTCAGTCGTGCTTGTGTTGGCTTCCGTTCGCTCTCACTACTATCAGAACGGGAATGGAGAATCACGAGATTCACTGCTATGAGAGCTGAGTGTAAGCGTACCTGACAGGAGCGCCTCGGCTCTGAGCCGGTTTCAGCACCACCGTAACCGTGCTGTCCGTCTGGTTCAGAGGAGTCTCCTGATCGTACGCCGGCATCGACGGAGCTGGAAACACAATCGTTCAAATGCTTTACAACAGTAGCCTTTGAAATCACTACAGTCAACACACAAACGCACATGGAGTTTCCTCCAAATGTCTGAGTCAATAAACCAGTGTACATTCACATATTCATGTAAAGTACATTTTTGGTCCAACAGTTAAATGGACGTCAAGAATTACATTTTTAGAAATTTATATTATGTTTCTGGAGGAGGTTTGCCGGGCTAGAGAGTGTTGGGTGGTTACTAGGAGGTTGACAGGTGGTTGCTAAGATGTTGCTAGGGTGTTCAGAGCAGTTACTGAGAGGTTACTAAGTATTTGCTGGGCTACAGTGTGTTGGGTGGTTACTAGGTGGTTGCCATGGGGTTGCCATGGCATTTTGTGGGGTTACTTAGAGGTTGCCAGGGTGTTCTGAGCAGTTACTATGACGTTACTAAGAATTATTTGTGGGGCTAGAGAGTGTTGGGTGAAGTTACTAGGAGGGTTGACAGGTGGTTGCTAAGATGTTGCTAGGGTTTGTGTGGTTACTAAGATGTTGCTAGGGTGTTCAAGAGCAGTTACTGAGGGTTACTAAGTATTTGCTGGAGCTACAGTGTGTTGGGTGGTTACTAGGTGGATTGCCATGGGGTTGCCATGGCATTTTGTCAGAGGTTAGAGGTTGCCAGGGTGTTCACGAACATTACTATGACGTTACTAAGTATTTGTGTGGGGCTAGAGAGTGTTGGGTGGTTACTAGGAGGTTGACAGGTGGTTGCTAAGATGTTGCTAGGGTTTGTGTGGTTACTAAGATGTTGCTAGGGTGTTCAGAGCAGTTACTGAGAGGCTACTAAGTATTTGCTGGGCTACAGTGTGTTGGGTGGTTACTAGGTAGTTGCCAGGGCATTTTGTGGGGTTACTAAGAGGTTGCCAGGGTGTTCAGGGCAGTTACTATGAGGTTACTAAGCATTTGCTGGTCTACAGTGTTCTGGGTGGTTACTAGATAGTTACTATGGCATTTTGTGCGGCAACTATGGGGTTTCTAGGGTGTTCTGTTGTTACATATAAAGTAACTGGCTACTGGACTAGAGTGTTCAGAATAGTTATTAGGAGGTTGCTGGAATATTTTTGGTCACTATGAGGTTGCTAGCATGCTCTGGGTGGTTACTAGGAGGTTGCTTGGTGGATACCATGGCATTTTATGTGGTTCCTAAGAGGTTCCTAACTAGTTGCTGGGTTAGAGTGTTCCAGGTGGTTATTAGGAGGTTACTAGAAGGCAGTTACGATGTTCATAGGGTTGCTAGGGCAGTTTGGTCACTATGCTGTTCTGGGCGGTCACTACATAGTTGCTATTGAACTTTTTTATGACATCTAAGAGGTTGCTAGGGTGTTCTGGGCAGTTATTTAATGGTTGATAGTCTAGAGTGTTTTGGGTGTTCACTAGGAGGTTGCTAGGGCATTTTGTGTTGTTACTAAGAGCTTCCTAACTGACTCCTGTGCCAAAGTGTTTTGGGTGTTCACTTGGAGGTTGGTAGATGGTGACTGGGGCAGTTAGGTTGTTCCTAGGGTATTATGGATGGTTATTAGAAGTTAATGCTATGGCATTTTTGGTCACTAAGAGTTTGCTAGGGTGTTCTTAGTGGCTACTTAGGGGTTGCCAGGTGGTTTCTAGGGCATTTTATGTGGTTACTAAGAGGTTCCTAAGTTGTTGCTACGCTAGAGTGTTCTGGTTGGTTACTAGGACATTGCTAGGTGGTTGCTAAGGCAGTTAGGCCGATCCTAGGGCAATCTGTGTGGTTACTAGGGGGTTGCCAGGTGGTTTCTAGGGTATTTTGTGTGTTCACTAAGAGGTTTCTAAGTTTTTGCCAGTCTAGAGCATCCTGGGTGGTAACTAGGGGGTTACTAGGTGGTTGCTAGGGCAATGGAAGGTTGTTCCTAGAGGCGTTCTGTGTGGTTACTAGGAGGTTGCCAGATGGTTGCTAGGATATTTTGTGTGTACACTAAGGGACTCCTAAGTATTTGCTGGGCTAGAATGTTCTGGTGGTAACTAGGGGTTAAGGGGTTACTAGAGGTCGTTGCTAGGGCAGTAAGATTGTTCCTAGGGCATTCTGTGTGGTTACTAGGAGGTTGCCAGGTGGTTGCTAGGGTATTTTGTATGCTCACTAAGAGATTCCTAAGTATTTCCTGGGCTTGTATGTTCTGGGTGGTAACTAGGGGGTTACTAGGTGGTTGCTAGGGCAGTAAGGTTGTTCCTAGGGCGTTCTGTGTGGTTACTAGGAGGTTGCCAGGTGGTTGCTAAGGTATTTTGTGTGCTCACTAAGAGATTTCTAAGTATTTCCTGGACTTGAACATTCTGGGTGGTAACTTGGGGGTTACTAGGTGGTTGCTATGGCCATTTGCATGTCCATATGAGGTTCTTCACATTCCTCTTTGCTGTTTCAGGTTGAAGCATGTGCTGCAGACACACACCTGAGATCTTGGTGGTGGCCTGGGTGATGGCGGGCGGTCCGAAGCCCTTCACGGTGCTGGCTCTGATGGTGAAGGAGTACGTGGAGCCGGGGTAGAGACCAAAAAACACGTGGCTTGTTTCATTCCCCATTTTAACCACTTTCCCGCTCTGGTTAGAGAGGTCCAGCACTGGGTCGAAGGAGCTGACGGCTTTATATGAGATCTGCGGGAACGAGAACAACACAAACATGGGCGAACATCATGTTAAAATCACACAATGAATTTCGGTGTCGCCTAGACAAACGATTCAAGAAGTCCTTTGAGTTCCACCAAATTAGACTCCATTATATCCGAAATGCTTCAAGGCCCTTTTCAATTATCAGCCCGCCATAAATAAATAAAGAAATCAATAATAATGTCCGCGCTCCTGATGGATCAGGGCAGGAATCTGAAAGGCAAAGTGTCTTCTCCTCATATTTGGAGGGGTTTGTTCATTACGCTGAAGATGAGCGGCATTAATGAAGCGTCGTACTCGAAACACTTTGATTTGCGACCTTTGATATCGAGATTTTCTATCACGAGCTGCTGTTTTTCATAACCTGCTATTAGACTTAAATTATTCCACGGACCCACTCTAAAACAAGAAAGCGGGGATACGTGAACATCCGACTGACGTCACCCGGTGCAAACGGCGCTCCTGCAGTGGATCGGTCAGGAACGGAGAATCTGAGGACGGGAAATCTCACTGGAAATTTACAAGAAGAACAGAATGTCTGGAATCAGAGAGCAAGAGGAAGGAAAGGAAGGATCAGGGTTCCCTTGATAAGAGGAAAAAAGCCCAAACTGTCCTTTTGATATCACGGCCCGTCAGAGAGTCTCAGCTTCAGCGCTTTGATACTGTCAAATCAAAGGCAGGACGTCACTGCGGGCTCACGGACAATTGAGTCTACGCTTAGTCCCGTCAGACCGCACGATCTGTAGAGCACACACACACACACACACACACACCCTCTCATGTGCACACACTAGCACGCATTCACACACACGCAATGGTTTTTATACTGTCCACACTGTATTTTCTATCCCCTTTCCCTACCCCTAAACCAACCCCTTACAGATTTTTTACATTCTCAAAAAAAAATAATTCTGTATGATTTATTTATTTATTTATATATTCAGGTTTAGGTCCCCACTAAAATATAAAAACTCAACATGCACTCACACACACTCACTCATTCAAAACATGCACTCACACACACACTCACGTATGCACACTCACCATGCACTCGCACTCGCACTCACACTCACACACACACACACTCATAAACTCTCAACATGCAAGTACGCGCACATACACACACACACACAACGTACGCCACTCCACATGCACACACATACACAAACACACACTCATGCACATGCATGCACACTCATGCATACACACGCACGCACGTTCAATATGCACTCACACACTCATGCACACACACACACATGCACACTCTCAACATGCACTCACACACTCATACATGTTGGGTTTACATGTTTTATGGGGACATTCCATAGGCGTAATGGTTTTTATACTGTACAAACCGTATTTTCTATCGCCCTACACCTAAACCTAGCCCTCACAGGAGACTGTGCACACTTTTACTTTCTCAAAAAAACTCATTGTGCATGATTTATAAGCCTGTTTCCTCATGGGGACCTCAGAAATGTCCCCACAAGGTCAAAATTTACTGGTATTACTATCCTTGTGGGGACATTTGGTCCCCATAACGTGATGAATACCAGGTGCACACGCACACACACACACACACACACATGTTGTGTTTACATGTTTTATGGGGACATTCCATAGGCGTAATGGTTTTTATACTGTACAAACCGTATTTTCTATCGCCCTACACCTACCCTACACCTAAACCTAACCCTCACAGGAGATTGTGCACACTTTTACTTTCTCAAAAAAACTCATTCTGCATGATTTATAAGCCTGTTTCCTCATGGGGACCTCACAAATGTCCCCACAAGGTCAAATTTTACTGGTATTACTATCCTTGTGGGGACATTTGGTCCCCATAACGTGATAAATACCAGGTGCACACGCACACACACACACACACACACACTCTCAACATGCACTCACACACTCATGCACACACACACATGTTGTGTTTACATGTTTTATGGGGACATTCCATAGGTGTAATGGTTTTTATACTGTACAAACCCTATTTTCTATCGCCCTACACCTAAACCTAGCCCTCACAGGAGACTGTGCACACTTTTACTTTCTGAAAAAAACTCATTCTGCATGATTTATAAGCCTGTTTCCTCATGGGGACCTCACAAATGTCCCCACAAGGTCAAAATTTGCTGGTATTACTATCCTTGTGGGGACATTTGGTCCCCATAACGTGATAAATACCAGGTGCACGAACACACACACACACTCACAAGCACACACACACACACGCCTGCTTACACTTACTCACACACACTCTCAACATGCACGTGCACGCATGCACAAACAGTCATGCACACGCACTCACTATGCACTCTCTTACACACACACGCACACACAAACGCACTCATGCACACACTCAACATGCACTCACACACACTCACTCATTCACTCACACACACACTCTCAACATGCATGCACACACTCACAGATGCACGCTCACACACTCAAAAGACGCACTCACTCACGCATACACACACACACTCACATCCACACACACTCACACATACTGTGGTTATTAGAGTATTTTGTGTGGTTAGATGTTCCTAGGATGTTCTAGGTCAGGGGTGCTCAACCCTGGTCCTGGAGATCGACCTTCCTGCAGAGTTCAGCTCCAACCCTGACCAAACACACCTGAACCAACTAATTAGGATCTGAAGGAGCACTTGATAATTACAGACAGGTGTGTTTGATCAGGGTTGGAACTAAACTCTGCAGGAAGGCAGATCTCCAGGAACAGGTTGGGCACCGCTGATCTAGGTGGTTGCTACAGCATTCTGTTAAAATGAGGTTACTAGATTTTTTTTTTTATGTTCTAAGTGGTTAGTAGGAGGTTGCTGGACTTTTTTGTGGTTACTAGGAGGTTGCTGTGGCATTGGTGTTGCTATTAGGGGGTTGCTAGGCTGGCTGAGGAACACTAACATAGAGTGTGTGTGTGTGTGTGTGTGTGTGTGTGTGTGTGCACTCATATTGAGTGATGATGCCGAAGGTCTGCGCCGGTTCTCTCCACTTCAGCAGGATCTTGTCCTCGTACACACTGGCCTGAATCGAATCCAGAGGAACTTCCCCCGGCACTGACAGGAAATGACATCACAAACCATCAAAACACAGCAACAGCAGCAGATCTGCATATGCATATGACATTCTCTGTAGCTGTAATGTTTTTCTACATTTAATCAATGAGAAATGAATGTGTGTTAGTTAAAAATGTCTCAAACCGACCAGTTCATACTTGTCCTCGTACACACTGGCCTGAATCGAATCCAGAGGAACTTCCCCCGGCACTGACAGGAAATGACATCACAAACCATCAAAACACAGCAACAGCAGCAGATCTGCATATGCATATGACATTCTCTGTAGCTGTAATGTTTTTCTACATTTAATCAATGAGAAATGAATGTGTGTTAGTTAAAAATGTCTCAAACCGACCAGTTCATACAAAAAAAAAAATATATATATATATATATATATATGTATATATATATATATATTTTTTTTTTTTCACTGGTATTAAGCGTGAAGGTGTTTTATAACTAAAATGAGAACAAATGACTGTTTTGAATCCATAAATCCACAGAAACGCACACAATCCCCTCAGACGCTCGCATTTTCCTCCTCCAAACACGCCCGTGAGCGTATGAGAGATTATTTCTCATTTGTTTGTCGTTTCATCCTCTCACAGGAGCGTTATTCACGTCTGTCTCACTTGACACAGACTCTGAGCGGGAACAAAAGAGCACGTGTGTGTTTAACATCCAGTCGAGATTCAGCCCAGGTGTCTAATTATTTATAAAGGTTGCCGATCTCTGGAAACAAAAAATCATGTTTACTCCGTCAGAAGAGCTCTGCTAATGGGGGACGTAATTAGACATTCAAGCTAAATGTCAGTGCTTTACCCAACTGGAAGAATTTCACCCTCACAAATATGTGGAATAGGATGAGAATGATCCAGTGGAGCTCCAGCAGCTCCTTCGCTCATATAATGGGCTCTTCATCTGTATACGGTGAGACGGGAGACGGTTTAGGCTCATCTGATGACCTTAATGGTTCTTTAGTGCTTCTTCAGATTCAGCGAAGAAGCCTCTTCTGATCAAGAACCTTTTGTGTGTCTGTAAAATGGATAGTTCCAGTCCTTGATTCTGATTGGTTGAGCCACATTCAAACTCTCGTGAATTACTCTACAAACACACACCTTTGTTTACTTTTGCGTGTTGCTTGGCAACCACTTTGTTACTACCACAACTGTTTCTGAGGAACTACATTGTTCGGTGGAAGAATACTGTTTTTATTAATATCATTACACTCTATTTGCTCTGCTTTTTGTTGTATAACCTTACTACATATATAGAATAACCATTTTCTAAAAGCAATAAGCCCAGTGAAGCTGTGGTTTACAGCGAATTTATAACAGCTAATCAGCTCTGCCTTATGCTTAGCTGTTATAAATTTACTATAAACCACGGCTTCTTGGGGCTTATTGCTTTAATAGAATAAAAACTTTATGTTTTACTGGTAACTTCAGAACAAAATGTTATTAAATCTCATAAGACAAAGATCATCTAACAAAAAGTTAAAAATAAGACAAGTAAATATAAAAGACTTTTTAAGGACTTTTTTTTGTATTATGATTTTATTTCAATGACAATATGCTATATGTAATTACATACAATTAAATATATACAATTTACCTTAAAAATGATAAAAATGATACAGAAATAAATAAAAAACATCTTTATATTCCTTGTATATATATAGTTTTACTATATTTTAGCTTAGTTGAGATACTATTATAGTTTCTATAAATATTTTGAACCAGTATGTTTTTATATTTTCTGTTTTCATTTTATCTGTTGTGTTTTTGTCATTTTCAGTAGTTTTTTTATGGCTATATAGTTTATTAATTTTACTTCAGTTTTAGTTTGCTAATTTATTAGAAGTTATTTTATTAGTAGATTTTTAATTTTCATTTTAATTTTAGTTTTATTAATTGTATTGTGCGTATTTGTCATTTTTATTTGTCCCTTTTTTTACATGTCTATATAGTATTTATTAATTTTACAATCATTAATTGTGTTTAGTCATTTTAGTTAAACTAATATTAAAATGAGAAATATTACTGAAATAAAAAGTATATTTTATTTTAATTCAATTAATATTTATTTTATTTCAAGCAATGAAATGTGTGTGTGTACATATATATATATATATATATATATATATACATACTTTTTTTTAAATACTCTAAATAAGAAACTAAATCTGCTAGCATGTAAATGTCTATATGTATGAGTCATTCATTCGATTCGTTAAAACAGCTGATTTACAGTGGTTTACAGTGAATTTATAACAGCTAATCAGCTCTGCCTTATGCTTAGCTGTTATAAATTTACTATAAACCACGGCTTCTTGGGGCTTATTGCTTTAATAGAATAAAAACTTTATGTTTTACTGGTAACTTGAGAACAAAATGTTGTTAAATCTCATAGAACAAAAATCATCTAACAAAAAGTTAAAAATAAGACAAGTAAATATAAAAGACTTTTTAAGGACTTTTTTTTGTATTATGATTTTATTTCAATGACAATATGCTATATGTATGCTGATTCATTCTATTTATAAATGGGCCTTTGAATCATTGATTCACATGATTCGTTCAAAACATGATTGAAATGTGATAAAATCACATTTAAGCTTGTGATAGATCGGGACAAAATCAGCACTCATGTCATACTGCTTTTGCTGTCTGTGTGATATGTTATATATATATCTATATTTATTACATATATTTGAGAGTTTTCTTGCGGTCTCTCACCGTCTTCATCGGTCTGGACGTGGATCTCGGGACTCTCTTTGACGCCCTCGCGGTTGCGCAGCACCATCCTGACGCTGAGGTTGGTGAAGGGCGTGAGGTTGTGGATGGTGTGCTGGGGGGCGGAGCTCCGGCTGTCATATGACGCCACCTCCCTGCTCTCCTCCTTGCCGCCTCCTCTGGCACGGTACTGCACCGTCAGACTGTAGTTGTGGCAGCGCGTCACGTTGTAGCCAAACGGCTCCCAGCGAAGCGTCACCTGACGGGCCTTGATGTCCACCACTTTCAGCTGCCGTGGGCCGTGCATGGGCTCTGAGAAAGACAACAATGAAAAACACAAAGTATTTACACAAGCAGAATGTCAGAAATACACAATAGTTTGTAAGAGACGCTTGAAGGACAGAAACATTCTCATTACAGCATACAGCACTGCATAGTGACCACGACTGAGAAAATCCAAAAAGTGCAAAAATACCTTTTTACATTTATTTTATTGCTTTTTCCCTTGCAATTCTGAGTTTATATCTCAAAATGTTTTGGGTTTTTTTCTTTCCAACATTGACTTTCTCCCTACTGGTGTCCCCCAGGGTTCAATTTTAGGCCCTTTTTAGTTTTTATGTATTTCCACTTGTATGGTCTTTTCTCTCACAGTGTATATCTGAGATGAAATGCATGAAGATTCCTCAAAACATAAATCATTGTGTTTATGTAGAAAGAAAGTCAGTCACAAGAGTTTTGAGTGGCATGATGGCAGCAAACGAAGAGCGAATGATGATTACGGGTGTACTGTCTCTTTAAACAGACACACATGAGCTGGATTCTGATTGTGCGGCTCGTGGACTGGAATCAGAGCCCTGATCCCGTTTCTGCGGGTCTGGAAACACGAGAGCGGCTCACATCAGCCACTCCGGGATCAAAGCAGCAATCAGAGCAGAAGAGCAGATGAAAGCGTCTCCGACTCCATCTAATACAGCAGAACCAAGATGAGCAGCACAGAGACATCGGATCAACATCTGCTCAATATACTGAACACATATCAAACACACCACGCTGCCACATACATGTGTGCTCGCAAGAATCAACCAACTGCTTCTGATCTTCTTCTGTAAGTCGCTTTGGACAAATGCATAAATGCAATGTGAATACACCATGCTTAATCTGCAAAATAAAATATCTTTGTTTTTGATTTAGTTCTGTCCTGAATACCATATTATATATCTTGAGTCACTTCTGAGGGGCAGCGGTGAATGAAATCAGAAGATCTGTCTCCGTCTCTCTCTCTGGATGGAGTTAAAGGCCTTCAACACACACTAATAGGATCAATTTCCACTCTCGCTTAAATCTGAAGTCCATTTCTCTGGAACTTAACATTTTCCCACCTATTAGATCCAGACAGCGCTCAATTTCCCTTTCCTCACTCTGCAGACACACACACACACACACACACACACAGTGTCATAGTGTTGCCTCATCAGCTTTCTCTCTAAACTTACATTGTGACATTTTTTTCCACATTAAAAAAAAATACAGAAATTCACCAGATGACTTAGTTAGCTATATTTGAAAAAAATAAAAAACAACAACAACAATAATAATAATAATAATAATAATAATAATAATAATAATAATTTAATGGGTAACTTTGTTAGTAAATTCATGCATAAATCAATTAACCAATCAATCAAATAAAAAAGGCCATTTTTACTGTGTTTTTCAACATTCTTTTAGGTCTGCAAGATTTAGGAAAACTTGGGAAAATATTAAACAAAATAAAAAAATAATAAAACTACATAAAAAATTAAATACTGAAAAAAAAGTTGAGTTAAAATGATGTAACTCTGAAGTTATTATTTAACATTCATTAAATGTTAATATTAATAAATTAATATTTAAATACAATATAAATATTATTACTATTTACATCCTAATTTAAATAAATTTTTATTTAAACCAGTTATAAGTATCACGGGTATATTTGTAGCAATAGCCAAAAATACATTGTATGGGTCAAAATGATCAATTTTTCTTTTATGCTGAAAAATCATTAAGATATTAAATAAAATATCTTGTTCCATGAAGATATTTTGCAAATCTCTAGTAATATGCATTGCTAAGAACTTAATTGTGATAACTTTAAATGCGATTTTCTCAATATTTCGTTTTTTTGCACCCTCAGATTCCAGATTTTCAAATAGTTGTCCTGTCCTAACAAACCATACATCAACACGAAGCTTATTTATTCAGCTTTCAAATGATGTATAAATCTCTATTTCAAAAAATTGACCCTTATGACTGGTTTTGTGGTCCAGGGTCACATATGTGCTGGCGGTTTCAGACTGAAGAAGTAATCAGTAATCGGACCAAATCCTTCTCAGACACTGAAGGACTGTATCATGAGCTGCACACATTTACTTCTTTAAATCACAGCCTAAGCCACATAGCAATACTGATTTTAATTCAATATACTGTATTGTGCCTCCCTAATACAATCTACATACATCAGTAAGCATGATTCATTCATAATAAATACAGTAGATTTAGTCCATTTTTACCAGAATCACTGTACTGGTCAACCAGCACTAAACCAGCTTCATTCTGAAGAAACTCTGATTTACTTTCACAAACTGTTCTATGAGTCTGAAAGTGTTTTATTTCTTCTCACATCTGAAGTCAATTATAAAGTTAGTTTTATGTGAAATGCCCCTTAAAGACCAACATTATTGAAGCATTAAAACAAACACACAGTCTAGACAGACGAGACGCGTCGATAAAAACAGCACAGACATTAATAAGCTGTTCATGTCAAGGCCAGAGGAGTTTCCACAAACCAAACTATAAAACAGATCCAGACTTAACTCAACTTTATATACAATTTTTGCTGTTTTGCAGTTTGGTATAAAACTAAGACTGCATTGCATCTTTCCATAAATAATTGTAACCAAAGTTAAAATGCATTACAATATTTGCAGATTCCATGCTCCGGTTGCTTGTCGTGCGTTTTAATGCATTGCACATACTGAAGATGTAATACCTGAATAGATACGTTTTATAACTGTGCTTCCAATTATTCATGAGATCACTGAATGCACTATAAGGTGCATTAATTAATGCATTAAAAAACTTTATAGTGCATTATATATAAAGTGTTACCAGATTAATAAATGCAGCTCTTCATTAAACATCGTCTTCTATAATTCACCTGAATGTTGCTGTAGTTTCCTAACACCCGTAAGTCAGTTTGCCGCGATTTTACCGTGGTAAACGCTCAGCCTCGGGTATTGTTCAATGACAGGCACTCTGTGTGTTTCAGAAGAATGAAAGGTCGTCTCAGATGTGTTTGCATGTTCCTGTGTGAAGCTCGTCCTTGACTGTTCAGACCTGACAGGCGAACGCTCGCTAAATGATTAAATGCAAATGGAAGGAAGTCAGACTTCAAGATGCAGATAAAAACAGAACGCACGCGCGCATTACAGAGGACAAACGGCAAAGACGGAGCAAACGTGACGGAAACGCTCCGAATGAAGTTTAGCATCATGGATGCATTTCATCATTTATTCACAACAGCAATAAGCAAAGCAGAAAAATGACATTTGGAAAGGTCACGAGAAACAGCTGAGCACGCAGGTTCAAGAATCAGTCCGTCTTATTCTGACAAATCACACACATCATCATCATCATCATCATCATCATCAAGAAAACTGATGGACTGTGTGAACGGACGCTCAACATCACCCATATTCACTACACACACAAAAATAATACAGCTGCACAAAAAAAGGAACTTGATTATATTATGCCTGACACATATAAATAAATGCTGTTCGTTTGAACTTTCTATTTATCTGGGAATCCTGAAAAATAAAATGTAACACAGTTTCCACATATATATTGTGCAGCACAACTGTTTTCACAGCTGTTTTGCTAATAATCAGAAATGTTAGTTGAGCAGCAAATCAGCATATTAGAATGATTTCTGAAGGATCATGTGACACTGAAGACTGGAGTAATGATGCTGAAAATTCAGCTGCGCATCACAGAAATAAATTACAGATTAACAGATATTCACATAGAAAACAGCTGTTTTACATTCTAATAATATTTCCCAATTTTTACTGTTTTTACTGTATTTTTAATCAAATAAATGCAGCTTTGGTGAGCAGAAGAGACTTTTTTAAAAAACATTAAAACTGGAGTAATGATGCTAAAAATTCAGATTTGATTACAGAAACAAATTACATTTTAACAGATATTCACATAGAAAACAGCTGCTTTAAATTCTAATAATATTTCACAATTTTTAATGTTTTTACCGTATTTTTAAACATAAATGCAGTTTTGGTGAGCAGAAGAGACTTCTTTAAAAAAACATTAAAAGTGGAGTAATAATGCTAAAAATTCAGCTTTGATCACAGAAATCAATTACAGTTTAGCAGATATTCACCTAGAAAGCAGCTGTTTAAAATTGTAATAATATTTCACTTTTTTACAGAATTTTTGATCAATTTTTGAGCAGCCCTGGTGAGCAGAAGAGACGTTAGAAACATCCAAATATCTTACAGACTTGTGTTTGTGCGTGTGTTTATGAATGCACACTCACGTAGGCCGTAGAGAACGCGTGGCGGCTAAAAAGACGGAGTGAACTCTAATTCTGTGAGGTCGATATGAGACCAACACGGCCACATTTATCCCTTTCACAATTTTCCAAGTTCAGCAAATGATTTTAAAAAATATGACATTGATTTTTGTGCTTTACAAAAGGAAAAAGGCAGGAACAGCGTGTGAATCAAGCTCAGCTTTAAAAGCTATTGATTTTTTGGACAATTGGCTGTATACACAGAACGATTTCTGAGATTATTTAAGAAAGCGTCTGAAATGTGACCCACGAGCTCTAGTGCGCCATTATTCAAGTGCTCTTATTTCCAGACATTTCCTTCCTATTGATGTGAAAACCACTTAAGAATGAGGAGGAGACGAGAAAACACGAGCAGAACGTGAGACGATTTTAACGAACTCCAACAGCCACACCATCGGCATCAATATTCTGAAAAACTCAGTCTATAAGGGAACTGACTGACTAACGAAACAACAAAAATGAAAAACTGACTGAACAATAAATGCAATCGCTATTTTGGGATTTCTTCAGATTTATTTTTAATTTACTTTATGTCAAAGGAATAGTTGATTCAAAAATGAAAAATGGTGCCGTCATATCTGTAGAAATGTGTCATTCAGTCACTTGCTCACCAATGGATGTGAATGGGTGCCGTCAGAATGAGGGTCCAAACAGCTGATAAAAACATCACAATAATCCACAAGTAATCCACACCACTCCAGTCCATCAGTTCACATCTTGAGAAAACAAAAGCTGAAACAAATCCATCAAGTTCATAATCCATAATAACACTCCCTCCAGTGAAAAAGCCCATCTCTAGATATTTGTTCAGAGGTGTTTTGGCTTGTAAACGGTGCTTGATATGTGCAGATTTCTCTCCTGATTCAGACCAGACCACTTTTCCACTGGAGGAAGACTTGTATTTTAGTTAAAAATGTCTTAATGATGGATTTGTTTCAGCTTTTGTCTTCTCAAGATGTGAACTGATGGACTGGAGTGGTGTGGATTACTTGTGGATTATTGTGATGTTTTTATCAGCTGTTTGGACTCTCATTCTGACGGCACCCATTCACATCCATTGTTGAGCAAGTGACTGAATGACACATTTCTACAAATATGATGAAGAAACAAACTCATCCTAATATTGTATCACTAATGATCTGAAAAAAAAGACATTTAATAGCCAAAGAAATGTGTCATCCGATGGATCCTTTGCAGTGAATGGGTGCCGTCAGAAACAGTCCAAACAGCTGATAAATGTATCACAATAATCCATAATAACGCTTCCTCCAGTGAAAAAGTCCATTTCCACATATTTATTTAGAGCTGTTTTGGCTTGTAAACGGTGCTTGATCTGTGCAGATTTCTCTCCTGATTCAGACCACTACACTTTTTCACTGAAGGAAGTCTTATTATGGATTATGGACTTGTATTTTAGTTAAAATGTCTTAACTGATGGACTGGAGTGGTTGTGGATTGTGATGTTTTTATCAGCTGTTTGGACTCTCATTCTGATGGCACCCATTCACTGCAGAGGATCCATTGGTGGGCAAGTGATGGAATGACGTTTCTACAAATCTGATAAACAAACAAACTCATCCTACTCTTGGATGACCTAATTGTGAGGACATTTACATCTAATATTCATTTTTAGATGAACTATTCCTTTAAGTAATTTAAGAATGTTTTTAACACTGATGGGTGAAAACAGGCTGAAATACAGTGAGCGAAGAATGATGGATGTCTGAAGGCTTCTTCACATGCGTTTGCTGCCGTTTAAAGAGTGTCATGCAGAAAATAGAGCTTTAAAATCCCCCTATTTGCGTAACTATCAGCGGCCCACAGTGATGGGGACGAGTCCGAGCGGGACGGGAAAATCCTCACACACTCTCACACGCACACACACATACAGAAAATCTGTGAATGCCACCCAAACGTAATGTTGGCAAACGGTCCAGAGAGTCAGAACCGCGTCATCAGCGTGTTTAACAGCGTCAGTCATGGAGAAACACCTCAGAAATGACTGAATCAGGCCGATTTCTGCTTCAATACAGAGAAAATGTGCCACACACAACCATAAAACACACTCAGACTCACCTGAGCAACAAACAAGCTGTAAAAATTACCCTGATTTCACTAGCAAACTGTTTTTATTTTTTACATTTCTTATTTTTCCTTATTTACTTCAAAAATCAAACAATTTAGTGAAAAAACAGCGGAGTGAGAAAACCCTGCACCCGTTGTAAAACATTCTGATGCTTTTCTTGGAAAATAAAACAAAAACTGAGCAAGAAAACACCTTCAGATTTACTGTGAGGAAACAAATTGAACATCTCACACAATCCTGCTTCTCAAATACTGTAAATGTCAGTACAGTAACAGCGAGTGTGTGATATAAAGCCCAAACCTGCTGTTAAACTGTAAACGTGAGGCGCGAGAGAGCAAACATGAGCACACGATGAGCTGACGGGAGTCAAACACGCCGTATGGACGGCTAAATGACGCTCAGCCTCTCTCACCGGCGGCTAATTGAATAATTTCAGTGTGACATTTAGATGGAACTATTAGTGGCTCTTTATCATTACAGCTTGACATTTAAATAATGTTTTCTAAATTATCAGCACATTATCGGCTCCTGTTCATCCTAATGGCTCATTCACATCACCTTTATCATGCAAATAGATGACATGATTACACGACACCAGACCAGACATGACGAGACAATAGCAGAAGTGTGTGGGTGTGCATATTACATTACAAATGACAATTTGTAGCTACAAAGTATAAAATTATATGTATATGTACACACCTAAATGACTGTTCAAAAGTTTGGGTTTGCATGATTTTTCGGACTTTTGAAAAAAGTCTCTTCTGCTCACCAAGGAAGGATTTATTTGATTAGAAAATACACAACAAAACTGTAATATTGATATAATATTAAGTAAATGAGGTATATACAATGTGGCCATGATAAAATAAAATTCCTGGCCACAGTAAATACTGTATATTACTGTCAGCACCTCATGTGTGGTTCTGCCACCCATTTTATTTTTGTAAAGCATATTTTCATTTAGCATCATAAAGAAACATAATGCATCATAACACAGCAAAACATCATAAAGCATTGTAACACATCATAATGGGACAGCGCAATGTAATGCAACCTAAAGCATTGCAATGCACTGTAGCATTTGTAACGCAACATGCATCGTAACAACATGAAGAATCATGTAGCATTGTAATTCAAACTAATGCACTGTAACAACATGAAGCATCATGAAGTATCAAACACATTGTAATGCAGCAAAGCATTGTAACACACCATAAAGCATCATAAATCATTGTAACGCATCTTAAAGCATTGTAACACACCATAAAGCATCATAAATCATTGTAACGCATCTTAAAGCATTGTAACACAACATTAAGAATCATGTAACACTGTAACAAAGCACTGTAACATAAGCGAAAGCATAAGGCATCATAATGCAACAAAGCATTGCACTCTAATGCAACATAAAGCACTGTAACACAACAAGAAACATCGTAAAACTCTGTAACACAACAAAGCTTAAAAAAAAACAATCGTGATGCAACATAAAGCATTGTAACACAACATGAAGAATCCTGTAGCATTGTAACGCAACAAAGCATTGTATCGTAACCAAAAGCACTGTAATGCATCATAACGCAACAAAGCATTGCAATGCACTCTAATGCAACATAAAGCATCGTAACACCGCTGGAAGCATCATAAAACACTGTAACACAACAAAGCATCATGAAGTATCAAACACATTGTAACACACCATAAAGCATCATAAAGCATAGTAATGCAACAAAGTATTGTAATGCATTGTAATGCAACATAAAGCATCATAAAGCATGGTAATGCATTTGTTAGTCAAAGTTCTCTGTTTAATATAAGCAAGTTTGTCACTGTACAGTCAAGCATTGGTTTTGTTCAAAGAAAGCCAAAGATCCTGAGCGTCACTGACAAATATCTTGTAAAATGTGCAGTGTAATCTGTAATATTCACGCTGTCACACATTTATTTAATCAGGTTTATTCATTTCCTCACTGTGGCATCACTATTTAGAGTTTGTCAGCTCTGGTCACAGTCTGCTTTCATCGTACAGAAAAGCGAGTTTTGTTCTTGTGTGAATCATTCTCAACTCAGGTCTGCTGAGGTCAGAGGTCAGTTTGTCTGATTGGTGTGATTTTCTGCTCAGATACGGTTTCATCATTTGCATCTTCACTCGCTCCGATTGCACTTATTACAGCGAGAGTGTAGTTGAGTTTTCACACTGTCACTGATAATGTGATCCGCTCAGTCTGAAGGCGATTTCTTCTTCATTCTCTGTCTCGCGTCTCTCTCGATCTCAATCATTGACCGTCTGATGGCTGTATTGACGGACGGAGCGATCGCTCCTCACACTAGTTAATGTAACGCAGCTCTTCTAGCAGGCGGTTTAATGAGATCAGCGGTGTGACCCGTCGGGCTCAATCTGATTTGTTAGAGTGATGTGTCGATCCGCTCGTGAAGATCAGGGGGTCACGGGGTCGCGCTTTAACACGAAGGGAGGCGGGTCGTACCCTGTGAACCCAATCACTAGAGCGACTGCGTTACCGTGGTAACCGAGCGTGGGATCGATGCTCAGTGTTCTGCTGGAGTCTGTGTTTGGGATGGAGATCAGGAGAGAGTGTGAGTTATTTAGCGTCCGTCCCATCAGCCCTTCATCAGCCAAGAGTCAATGCCACATCTAATGCTCACTGCCCTCAAAACAACTTCTAACTTACACAACCACTAAAGTGTTTTTCTGAAAGAAATGATTACTTTTATTTATCAAGGACAGTACAAACATTCATAAGAATTAGATTTTTTTAAATGTGACCATGCTTTAATAAAACAAGGAAATGGATTCTTAATTCAGGACCACAATTTATTTTAAACAAGGAAACAAATGAATAAGTTGTTGGAGCAATATAAGATGTATTTTTCTCTGCATGTCATGTGTTAGGCCGTGTATAAACCTGTGCTGTAACATAATAAATAAATAAAAGATCTTTGGATTTCCCCATTACTTCAAAACCAATGCTTAGCTTGTGGCATTATATATTTTTAATGAATTACACTTATATTAAATATAAAAACAGGTACTTTTGCTTATGGCTTTGACAAAAAATTCTCCACCATCGTCTGTCAGTCATCTACATTCAATTCAATTCAATTCAAATTTATTTGTATAGCTCCTTTCACAATACATATCGTTGCAAAGCAACTTTACAGCAAATTAAAATACAGATGCATTCAGATTAGAACTGTAGCATCCGTGAACAACTGAACTAAACAGTTTTTATTTCTAAAAGCTAAACATAACACGTAAGGCTTCACAACACATCATACTACATAACACATCATAACGCATCATAACGCATAATGCATCATAATTCATCATAATGTATCGTAATGCATCATGAAGCATCATAACACGTCATTACACATCATGGCGCATCGTAATGTGTCATAACATCACACCGCATCATGACACATCATAACGCATCATTATGGAATGAGCATAACGCGTCATAATAGATCATAACGCATCCTAATGCATAGAGCACCATAACGCATCATAATGCATCGTGACACGTCATAACACATCATAATGCATAGAGCATCATAACGCATCATAACACATTACACATCATAATGCATTATAATGTATTGTAAATGCATCATAACGCATCATTATGCATAGAGCATCATAACGCATCATAATGAATCATAGCACATAATGCATCATAACACATCATAATGCACACTGCACTGTGACACGTCATAACGCATTATAATGCATAGAGCATCATAACGCATCATAACATTACACATCATAAAGCACTATATATCGTAAATGCATCATGATGCATCATAATGCATAGAGCATCATAACGCATCATAACACATTACACATCATAATGAATTATAATGTATCATAAATGCATCATAATGCATCATTATGCATAGAGCATCATAACATATCACAGCACATAATGCATAATAACACATCATAATGCATACTGCATTGTGACACATCATAACATTATAATGCATAGAGCATCATAACGCATCATAACATTACACATCATAAAGCATTATGTATTGTAAATGCATCATGACGCATCATAATGCACAGAGCATCATAACACACTATAATGCGTTATAATGTATCACAAATGCATCATGATGCATCGTAAGGCATAAGGCATCATAATGCATTATAATGTATTGTAAATGCATCATGACGCATCATCACACATCATAACTCGTAAGGCATCATAATGCAGTATAATGTATCATAAATGCATAACACATGATAAAACATCATGACACAACATAACATAATTAGGCATAACACAATGCATCATAACACATCATAATGCATAACTTATCAGAATGTATCAATGCGTAACGCATCATAATGCATCATAAAGCATCAAAACGCATCATGATGCATCATAACACAAAGTAATGTGGTAATGCATCATAATCCATAATGTATAATCCATAAAGCATCACAATGCATTATGATACATCAATGTGTAATGCATCATATTGCAACATAACGCATCGTAAAGCATGATAACAGTCCTCCATATTAGTTGTGCCCTGTATTTCAGCTCTTCTGAACTCACGTGATGCTCTTTGTGACAAACAGAATCACATTCACCCTGATACTCTCCAAAAATCAAATGAATTATGAACTTTTGCGAAAGTAAGAGTCAAAGTAAACGCTGACAGAACGAACTCTCCCGTCTGCTGCAGAACAGGGTTTTTCTCGGTTTGGCTGAAGGTTTTGGTCTAATGAAACATGTTTTCTCTGCGTGATTCATCTGACACCACATACATTATGACTGACGGATTCGGAGAGAGATGATTTCACAAACAGCCTGCAAAGTGCTGAAGCAGATTCGTATCTTATTTATTTAATTTCTCCCACCGCTTTAAAATCAAACGTAAAAAAATAAAAACAGACAAACAGTCAGGAGTGAATTTATCTTCATTAGCGCCGAAGCTCATCTGCTTCCACTCAGCTGCCATTACTGATGATGAACGACATCAGACGCAACGACAGAGATGAACGAGAAGAAGAACGACAGATTCAAAGAATACAGAGATGGAAAGAAAGAAAGTTTTCATTGATCATAACTTCATTTGTTTGACTGTTCCTCACACAAACGATCATATGAGACCGAGAACGTGAACTTCTGTCACGAGGCTTCAGTGGAGCTCAACATCCACCGCGTGCTGCCGTTGATGTTTCTGTGAGGACGATCATGTAGTTCAGCAGTCAAACATCTGCTCACAGCTGGAGTTTGAGGAGAGACGGCAGAAACACACTGATGGTAAATAAACACACAACCGAAGCTCTTATAGGAACGTCCTTGAGATGCACAATGAGCCGCTCTTCCTCCAAACGCTCACAATCGCTCGCTTTCTCCTCGTGACAAAACACTCGAACATTCAGCACATCCTCCAAACAATCACTGAACTCCAGCCGCCGATCGACCTCGCACGGGTCACGACATCTCTATTCTATCAGACGCACAAACCAGCGGAAATATCAGCCAACAAATATCAAGTCTTATGTTTAAAAAAACAACATAAAACATTATGAAACTTACACTATAATTGAGTGTAAAAAAACAACAAAAACAAAAAACTAATAAATAAATAAATAAAAATACTATTCTAATAGTATAAACTATGATAACGTTAAAATATGCATTAAAAATATACTATATATACTATTTTATTAAAACAAAATTCTATAAATAAAATACGTTTATACATAAATTTTATAAACACATTTCTATATTTTATTCTACATTTATGACTATTAATAATACATTTTAAAAACAGTATAAAGGATTTGAAATGTAGTGTGAAACAGGAAATTTATTGCATGAAAAAGCACAAACACATTTTAAAATTAATTTTGATTATTAAAAAAACTTAAAATATACTATAAATATAAATATAAACAATAAAAATACTGTAAAAAAATTATGAAAGTTACAGCATTATAAAGGACAAAAATATTTAATGTACAACAAGCATGAAACGCTGAAAATACACAAAATCTAAACATAAAAATAATTTCTATACATAAAAATACGTAATTATATGTACAATTTTATATTTTATTCAACATTTATGTATATTAATAATACATTTTAAAAGCAGTATATAAGATTTGAAATGTAGTATAAAACATTAGAACATTTATAGCATGAAAAAGCACAAATATATTTTAAAACTGATTTTAATTAGAAAAAATGTAAAATATACTATAACATATAAATATAAAAAATATAAATACAGTAAAAAATTATGAAAGTTGCAGTATTATAAAGGACAAAAATATTTAATTTAAAACAAATAAGAGTGAAACGCTGAAAATACACAATCTAAATATAAATATAAAAAAATCTATAAATAAAAAAATATTTATTTATATGTACGTTTCTATATTTTATTCAACATTTATGTATATTAATAATACATTTAAAAAAAAGGATTTGAAAAATAGTATAAAACAGAAAATGTATAGCATAAAAAAGTGATTATTTAATTATTAAAAAACGAAAAATATACTATAAAATGTAAATATAAAAAATAAAAATACTGCAAAAAATTATGAAAGTTACAGTATTATAAAGGACAAAAATATTTCATTTAAAAGAAATTCTACAAGTGAAAAGCTAAAAATACACAAAACCTAAATATAAAAATCAATTACAGTATAAAACATTATGAAAGTTATAGTATGAAAAAGTAAATAAAAAATATACAATAATATATTAAATAATAGATGTATTATGTATTAAGAAATAGACAATAGAAATATAACAGTGAGTGCACGAGGGTCACGATATATATATATATATATATATATATATATATATGTCCATATGTACACACACACACACACACACACACACTATAGCAGTATTTTCAATTTTGCAGCAGCTCTCAAGGTTATCAGAGATTGTATTGTGTCTTGTGCACAGGCAGATTTATTCACTAGTTTTAAGTAAAAACGGTCAGCGGGGCTTTTATTAAAGCTTTTCAAGAGGAAAAACATGCAATCAGAGGGAAGCTTTGCATTGGGACGGACGTCTTTGTGCGGCTCGAGAAACAATAACGCGCAGAAACGATAAGCCTGCATACCTCCCACAAAATAATTCACTTTCAAGGGTACAACTCATTTTTCTCTGTACGTCTGTGTTTCTTTGTTCTCTCTTTGCTGAGCTTAATGGAAGTCCACTGACAAAGACGGGAGAAAAAAAAACACGAGTCTGACGGAAAAGCACAGTGCTTTCTGTAATCTGCCGCTGAAACGCATTTGTTTAACATGTAAAGTACGACTGATGGCTGTCAGGAACAAACTGTCATTAAGAGCCCGAACAGAGACATTAGGCTAAACCAACTAATGAACGGCCTGGTAGTGCAGGTGAACAGACGATGTGTAATGGTCCAGAGGAAACCACGATAGGGGAAAAAAAAAACAGAAGATCAGATGCTGATGAACGTCGTCCTGCGCAAATCAGGCTTCACGAACAGAGTTTCACAGAAATCTACAATCGAAAACTCTCAGATGAAAACTCCAATGGAAGAAGAGTAGATCGGAATATTATGATGTAATCAACATTTTTCATAATTACACTCTTCTTTATTGGCATCTATTGATCAGTGTTATTTTGCCATCACTGAGATACTCATACTTTTTTAATAATGTTTTTTTTTTTTAAATTAATATTTTCTGATGTTGTGTATTTGTTATTACATTAGTTTTGCTTTTTAAATAACGTATATCTACTATATATCTATATATAGTTGTTAATATATATACAGTTTAATTTTAGTATCTAAATATTTTATTTATTTTTTTTAGTATCTTTAGTATCTATTTTTAAAATTTAAGTTACATTTAATTTTAGTAATATATTTAACGTTCAGTCATTTTTTTATTCAGTAATATTTATTTTATTTATTTATTTTAAGTAACTTTTTTAAATGGTTCTAATGTATGTGAAAGGCCATTTCCGCCACGTAAGAAAAAAATCATGCCTTAAAAACATACTTAAAAACATACTTAAGTCATAATTATGAGATAAAAAGTTTATGACTTAAAAGGTTAAAATTACAAGATACAAGAAAGTCGAAATTTTTACTTAAAAAGTTAAATTATAACCTAAGTTATATTAAAATTAAGTCAAATTATTACTTTAGTCATAATTCAAAGAATTAAAAAAAAAGTACAAATTATGACATACTTATGTCATAACTACGAGATAAAAAGTTGAAATTATGACTTAAGTCAAAATTCTGAGATAAAAAGTTGAAAATATGACTTGAGTTGAAATTATGACAAGTCAAAATTGAGATAAAAAAGGACTTTACAAGTCATAATTTCAACTTTTTATCTCATAATTATGACTTAAGTATGTCATAAATTCGATTTTTTAAGGAATGATTTTTTCCCCCATAAATTTAAGTTTCAGTTTTGATAAACATAAAACAAAACCACTAAAGCTTCTTTATAGTTTAATAAAAAAAAAACTAAGATTTTAAGAGCTGACCACTGAAAGATTCTTTGAGGAAACAAAAATGGCTCCTCAGAATAGTTTTTAAAATATTTACTTATTTCATATGCAAAGACGTTAACCAATCACAGCAGTGGGCGTTGACACTTACGTCTTAAAGGAGCCACGACCTTTTAAACAGTGTGATCAAATCAGAAAGTTCAAGTGGATTTGTATTTCTAAATTATGATGTTTTTGATGTAGAAATCTCACTAATATTATAAGTGCACGTTAGGAAACATTATAAAATAATAATAATGCAGTTCACAACCCCTCTTAAATCTTTTTAAACACCATAATAATGTTTAAGCTTAAGTGTAGTGGAACTACAGTCAATTTTGAGTCACTCATAGTTCACAAAGCTTCAGCAGCACCAAACAGAGTACATGCAGAAGTTAAACTGCACAACACACATGCTAAAAGCAGCACACACACACAGAGACCCCTGCAGGCCTGGTGTGAAGGCCAGAGACTCAGACTCATCCATCGCCATCAGCTCTGCAGAAATGAGAAACAGTGAGACCTTCAGCAGGAGGTCAGAACCCAGAAACAGCCTCCAGTTCCTCAACCCTCACTCTTTCTCTCTCTCTCACACACACACACACACACACACACATGCACGTGTCAGGTAGGACAGTACGCCGCCGCCGGCCGCAGCTCATCTCTACTGAACTCAAACACACTCAACATCACCCACGGCCTTCAAGTGCAGATAGAAAGATTGTGGTTCTGAGCTCCACGAGCAAAAATGAAATAAAGCACTGAAAAGATTCATATCATTTCAAATTAAAATGGCCTTTGCGTCATTTGGAGCGACCACTCGTCATGTGGTGCGACCAATAATGAGGAGTGACTGTACCGAAACAAAAATAAAATATCTAATTTCTGTGGTTGAAATATGAATCACTGCAACACCATACTTAACTGAATTGTTTTTATAAAACATTTTTATCAGGAAAAATAAGTCTGCTAACTACATTTAAGAAGGCAACTCTGAAATTCTAAAACTTCTAAAAATTCTAAAAATATGAGATCATTATTTAAAAAAACTCAAAATAAATGCAAATACTTTGTTTCTAAACACTTTAACTACTGAGAACATCTTAAGAAATGTAAGCACGTTATAGAAATGTTTTAATTTTAATATAAATCACAGTCGCACCGCATGATATTTTTTAAGGCTATAGCCAATTCATCAAAATGGAAAACACTAAAATCACTTAATTGTAATTTTTTATATGAATTTATGTGTACACAACATATTAATGTTTGAACAATTACAAGAGATTTTTTTTTAAATTTTTAAAAATATTTTAAAATTGGCCTGTCAAAAATCCTTATACCCCCCAAAATAATAATAATAAAAAAAAACAATAATAATAATAATAATAATATTATATATATATATATATATATAAATACAGTTTTAATTTTTTTTTTTGTTTTTAATATGCAAGATACAGGCTATGAAAACGAATCTTAGAGGGACAGTGTTTCTTCTTCTATAATATCAGCATTTATCAGACTCGATCGCATTTACCTGCACATTTGGTGCGGGCTCTCAGCGGCGGCCCCGGAGCCCCGGTTCCTCCATCCAGGGGCCGCGTCAGCAGCACGCTGATCTCGTACTCCGTGTCGGGGTCCAGATGGCCGATCTTGTGCGAGGTTTTATCGACGGGCTGCAAGTCGTACATGGTGCCGGAGACGGTGCGGTACTCCACCTCACGGTTGATGATGGGCCCGTCTCCGTTGATGGAGTTGGCGTTCAGCTGGATCCAGAGATACGTGGCCCCGACCGCCATGAGCTGAGGAGGAGCGATGGGAACCGGCGGCTCTGAGAAAACAGACGAGACATTTAACATGGATAAGAACAGAATTACAGCAAAAAAGAATCCATAATCCATAATAACACTTCCTCCTGTTGTTCTCTGACATCAAAATCCAGCCACATATTTGTTTAGAACTGTTTTGGCTTGTAAACGGTGCTTGATCTGTGCAGATTTCTCTCCTGATTCAGAACAGACTGGAGGAAGCGTTATTATGGATTATTGACTCAATGCATTTTCGTTAAAAATGTCTCAGTAACAGATTAGTTTCAGCTTTTGTCTTCTCAAGATGTGAACTGATGGACTGGAGTGGTTGTGGATTAATGTGATGTTTTTGACGGCACCCATTCACTGCAGAGGATCCATTGGTGAGACACTGAGGCACTTTTCAGCACATTTTAATTTTTGTCTGAACTATTGCTTTAAGATATTAATACTGTATTCTGAATAATGCATCAAAATGAAGTGAGCTTATTCTTAAAACAAGACCAAAAATCTGCCAATGGCACCATAAAAAACAAGGCTATTTTTCTGGCACCGCTGAAAGATTTTTTCTTGTTTTCAGCAAAAACTCACTCATTGTTCATGCATTTCTCAGAAAAAAACACTTAAGTTATTTTACATCTCAAGTAAATGTATTTTGATTTAAGAATGTTTAGATGTTTAGGAAAACAGTGAGAAAGTATGAGCAGTTTGACAGCTTTTTTTTTGCATGTGCTGTAACTGTATTTTTTTGTGTGACAAAATAGTTGCTGTTTTTATCAGCTCATGTTCTTAAAACAGAACTAACTGAGAATGTCAAAATGTTCTCCTGAATGTTCTTTTATCCATCTAATGCTGGAAAGACTCATAGTTTCATGTGAATCATCTCTCAAGAGTCCTCCAGACGGCCCTGTGTGCCGTTGTACATCTATTTGTGCATTAAAATAAATATAGCACCACTGTGATTCACTTCTGTAATGTAAAACCAATCAATAAACAAAATAATTCCTGCATATCAAACACTAGATCATCACCCCAGCAGCACTGAACGCATGAACCTAAAATCAAATGCACAGCTTGAATTAATGTACATCATATGGATAAAAGGGTCTGCATATTTATGTTAATTTAAATGGTAATCATAGCGTGTAATGTGCATTAAAAAAAGTTCAGTGCAGTCACTTATTTATTTACGTATTATTTATTAGTTGCAGATATTGACTGCTTTCTGTTTATTTTATTAAATAAATTGCTGATTTAATTGTCAAATAATTCTTTAAATAGACAAAAAGCTGTCATATGACAAAAAACGAACTGCATGTCCTTTAATAAAACAACAGCATCTTATTCAAGAGCAAATAATGGCAATAATCAGATTTATAGCGTTTGAGTTTGATGTTGTTTGCGGTCGGTCTGGACACGAGTATTGATGAAGACATGAAAACTGATCTGATCTCATCTACAGAGTCTCAGGCCTGCGGCGACAGCGGCTGAAATACAGACACCGCAAGACGAGGAATAAAAGATCAGCATCATATTTACTGCAGACACTCAGAATCAGTCAGACGAGAAAAACACAACCTAACGAAGAAACACACAATGCCTGAGAGAGAGTGTGTCCATAAAGGTTAATAATGGTTATACAATCAAATTAAATGAAAGTGTAAAAGTTCAAAAATGAACTATGATACACTATAAAAAAAAAACTGGCGTGTTCGTGTTCATGTGTGTCTGTGACTGCAGATGGACGTCCCTCCGTCACCCCAGAAATACCCATAATCCTCCACGCCCCAACTGCTAATTAAACACACCTCAGATGAACTGCGTAATCCTGACGCTGCGATCACAGCAGGACAGAAAAACACAGACAGACATGTGCGCTTATTACTCATTGTCCATCCAGCTCACTTCCTGTGTCTTTCAGGCTCTGTTCGTTTTTCACTGTTCTGCAATTTTAGAAGGATTTTGACCTCTGACCTCATGAATGAATAGACGCGTGTCTGAAGTCCAATTATACGCAGGATAATCACACTCAATGTGAAGAACTGACGTCACGTTCGCTTCATTCACTAGAATGTGCTGAACCTTCGTGAAAATCCTCATAAAAACAGCCTTCATTTTCTGTTTTAAATGTGTCATCTTTAAAGCTTTCTTAATTACATAAATGTCTGAAATACAATAGTATAAAAAAAACTATAAAAGTTATAAAAATACAAAAACAATACAAGGAATAAAAAAACAAAGTTTAAAATATGCTATAAAACAGAAAAATGTAATATAAAAGTACATTTTATATATAGTATATATATATATATATATATATATATATATATAACATGTTAAAAACTAAGGTACAAAAATAAAACATTTACAAATGTTTTTATATTTTATACTGTACTTATGTATTAAAAATTAAACGTTAAAAAACATTAAGTTATAGTATAAAAAGTATACAAGTACAACGTTTTTAAATATACTATAAAACATGTTAAAAACAATTTAAGTAAAGGTACAAAAATATGTATATTTTTAAAACTATTGCATTTTTTTATATTTTATACTGTACTTAAGTATAAAAACATTAAATGTACTATAAGACATTATGTTATAGTATAAAAAAAAGTATTAAAGCACTAAAGTTTAAAATATACTATAAAACACTAAAAAGTATAAAAAGTATAAAATGCATACAAAATAAATTACATTGTGTAATGTATTATGAAAAACATGATAAATGTTGCAGTATAAAAAGTATACAAGTACAATGTTTTTAAAACATTATACAACATTAAAAAACTATAGCATAAACATTTTATTTTATATTGTACTTAAGTATAAAAAGCTTAAAATGTACTACAAAAAGTTCTAGTACAAAAAGCATGAAAAGTATGAAAGTTTAAACATTTTTAAAAAACTATAGCTTACTATTTATTTTATATTGTACGTAAGTGTAAAAGTTAAAGTATCCTATAAAACAAAAATATAAAAAGTACATAACATAAAACAAAAAAATATATTAAAATAAACGTATAAAATATGCCATCAAATATTATAAATGTTATAACATGAAAAGCGTAATGAAATAGATATGACAGATATGGGCATGTGAAGTGTGAGTGTGTGGGGTTGGATGTGATATCAGTGATCTGTGTGTGTGTGTGTGTGTGTGTGTGTGTGTGCACCTGGTATTTATCACGTTATGGGGACCAAATGTCTCCACAAGGATAGTAATACCAGTAAATGTTGACCTTGTGGGGACATTTGTGAGGTCCCCATGAGGAAACAGGCTTATAAATCATGCAGAATGAGTTTTTTTGAGAAAGTAAAAGTGTGCACAGTCTCCTGTGAGGGCTAGGTTTAGGTGTAGGGCGATAGAAAATAGGGTTTGTACAGTATAAAACCATTACACCTATGGAATGTCCCCATAAAACATGTAAACACATGTGTGTGTGTGTGTGTGTGTGTGTGTGTGTGTGTGTGTGTGCATGTTTTAGTGTCTGTGAGGAGGAACGACACGCACAGCTTCCTCTCGGAGACAGTCATCCGTCTGCACTGACCCGCAGGCCAGAGATGGCCACTAACAGGACGTTTGATGCAGCGGCGCGAGTCTGGGCTTTATAGAGACATCCGTCACGCACGACCGCTGCTCAGATCAGCTCAGAGCGACACCAGCTCCTCACATCACTCACACACACAACACGACATTCACACACAGATTTACAGATCATCTGATGGAGTCAAACACCACCGTCACACACACACACACACGTTGTGTTTACATGTTTTATGGGGACATTCCATAGGTGTAATGGTTTTTATACTGTACAAACCCTATTTTCTATCACCCTACACCTAAACCTAGCCCTCACAGGAGACTGTGCACACTTTTACTTTCTGAAAAAAACTCATTCTGCATGATTTATAAGCCTGTTTCCTCATGGGGACCTCACAAATGTCCCCACAAGGTCAAAATTTACTGGTATTACTATCCTTGTGGGGACATTTGGTCCCCATAACGTGATAAATACCAGGTGCAAACACACACACACACACACACATTCACTCACATGTTCACTCTCACACGTCACACACACAAACAAACCATCAGCATCAGAGGCCTGTTGCGTGAAGCTAGTTGAATGAATTCAGAGTTTCAGAGTAGGTTTAGAGCTGACAAAACTAAACAAATCCAACCTGGTTCAGATCAGGCTCAGCAGACTCACAAAGCTTGACATAAACATTCTCTGTCAACTCAGGTTTTGATCCAGAGTTTGTGATTAACTCTAATGCAAACACGTGCTGCAAACACACGGAACATTTTAATTCACTTCTCACGAGTCGGCACAATTCACTTTTCTACTAAAGATTAAGAGTCACTGTTATTAAATGTAAAATCAATTTAAATGCATTTACGAGGCAGAAATAAACACTTCAGCAAAAGTTTGATAGGGCAGCAGAAACTTTATCGCATCAGATTTAAGTCACTTTGCTCCCACCTGATTGGTCTGGTTTGGGTTTGTGATCTCTAACTCAAAATTAAACTTGCTCCGAAGCAGGCTAGCTGTGTGGCACAAGTTACCCACCCAACCCGCCTTCTTGAGCCTGTAAACCATTTTTATTGATTTCACAACAAAAATATTCAAATTGCAACAAGTGATGTTCTTCAAGTCAAAGTCTAGTTTGAAATGCAAAATGATGATGTCAATATTTATTGATTGATGTATCCGTGAATGAGGTTTTCATGTCTTTTTGAGGATGTGCATGCATGCGCGTGTGTGTGTGTGTGTGTGTGAAGGACGGTGTGCAGCTCCTCCACAGACGGATGGATCTGCAGCAGAAGTGTGCGTGGAGGAGATTGATGTGTGTTTTATGTTAATGTCTCTCGCGTGTGTTTGGCGGTAAGAGTCGCCCTTGACCGCGGCCGTGTTTTTACGGGTTCGCCGTCCCACGCAGCCCTTCAACAGTCATTTGATATGAATTTATGATGCGACCGCGTCTGAATCCCAGTGCGTTCTCCACTCTCCGGCGCGGTAATGGCCTTCAATATTTCTTCAGCTCTTTCTGTGTCTCTCTCGCTCAATTGAATTTATGTTCCTGTAGTTTTTACCTCACAGCTTTATGTGATTGATTGCTTTAATACCGCCTGTCCGGATGGAGAGCTGTCAATCAATCTCAGAGGCTCCACCCTGAGGCCGGACGACACGCCTTCTGTCGGACATTTAATACACTGCAAAAATGATGTTGTTCTTGTTCTTGTTCTGGTTGGTTTCTAGCACAAAAATCGAACCATTAAACAGTACAGCATTGATTGCAGAGTTAGATTGTAGAGCTATATAACAAAACTTTTTAATTTTTGTCTTCTTGTATTTTTTGTGTAATGTTTTATAGCATATTTTTAGCAACTTTTCATACATATTTATAGTTTTAAAACTGTATACTTTTGTATACCAAATTTTATGTTTTATGCATTATTCTAATACTTTTTTACAATATTATTTTTTATACTATAGATTTTATAATATGTTTTTATAGTGTATAGTAAACTTATTTTATACAAATTATTGTATTTGTAAAATAATCAGTATTTATTAGTTTTGGACAGATAGAAATGCTGATACACACAATTTCAGCTGATTTATTCTGTGTTTTTGTACCTAACTTTCTTTGTGTCCCGCTGCGATTTGATTCATTTCTCCACTCTGACTTACAGTATTATTGTGGTTTCTGGGGTGTGTGTGTGTGTGTGTGTGTGTGTATTTGTCAGGCAGGTGTGTTACTGAAACAGGTCACAGCTGTCCACCGTCCTAAAATACACACACACACACACACACACACATTCATACGTACATATAAACACGTGTGTGTGTGAGTTGTGGGTCTCCTGCAGCAGCATTACTGTGTCTGTTTGTGTGTGTTTGTGTGTGTTTGTGTGTGTGTGCTTGTTTCTGCTGTTTATCTGCTGTTTTACACTCTAACGCCTCTAAAGTCGGTGCTTTGCGTCTCTCGTGTTTCAGTTTGCTGGTATTTACAGCTGCTGTTGTGTTTCTGCTCAACACAAGAATCTCAGACTCAGTTTGATTACAATGGCTTCTCATAATTTTTATAACTTTTTAAAATATGTAATACTATATTTTCAGTGTTTTATACTGTAAAACATTTACTACATAAATGTAATAATTTTAATACATGTCTATAAATAAATAGTTATAAATAAATGTTTAAAATACAGTCCAAAATTTGTTCAGACACCTTCAAAATTACTCATATTATTAGTTTATTTGTTATAGTTTTAGTAAATGGTAATAAAATATGACAAGAACGCAGTTAAACTGTGTCAGAACAAATTCATGTTGATAATTTCAGATAACTTTAATAGAATGTATGTAACAAAACATGGTCAGGTCAAAGTGTCAAATCACATTTTTGGTCTCAAATTTTTATCAGTTTTACTGGTCCTCCACTGTATGAAGAAAAATTGGGTTTAATATGTCACAGTTTACTTTATTTTGCTGTCCTCGCTTACATATATATAATATATATTATATATATGTGACCCTGGATTACAAAACCAATAAAATTTTCAAATAATAATTTTAATACATGTGTATAAATAAATAGTTACAAATAAAATGTTTAAAATACAGTCAACCCAAAATCAACCCAACCAACAACCCATAAGGATCAATTTTTTGAAATTGAGATTTTTATATATATATATATATATAAGCTGAATAAATAGGTTTTTTCATTGATGTGTGGTTTGTTAGGATAGGACAATATTTGATCGAGATACAACTATTTAAAAATCTGAGGGTACGAAAAAATCTAAATATTTATAAAATCACCTTTAAAGTTCTTAGCAATACTTACTTACTAATCAAAAATTAAGTTTTGATATATTTACAGTAGGAAACTTACAAAATCTTCATGGAACATGATCTTTACTTAATATCCTAATGATTTTTGGGATAAAAGAAAAATCAACAATTTTGACCCATACAATATATTTTTGGGTATTGCTACAAATAAACCTGTGATACTTAAGACTGGTTTTGTGCTCCAGGGTCACATATATATATATATATATATATATATATGTTGTTTAATATTTTATAGTATAGCTTATGTTTAATATTATATTTTAAATTTCTATACTCATAATTTTATTTTAAATTGTATAACCATTATTAATATTAATGAACTTTAATTCTGTTTTTATACATTAAAAAAACTGCTACAAAGTTACAATTACAAATGCTGAGTTCATGTTGAGATCTCAGAGTTTTGTCGGCTTTGGGATATCGAGTACAATTTGAGACATTGTTGAGATTTCTTCTGAAACTCTTTAAGTGACACATCTGAGATTACTGACGTCTTAAGAAACAAGAGACTTCAACAAAAGACTCTCATTTTGTTTGGGAGAATCGTGTGAGATGTGAAGGAGCATTGGTGTGTGTGTGTGTGTGTGTGTATGTTAGTGTGTGTGCACCTGGTATTCATCACGTTATGGGGACCAAATGTCCCCACAAGGATAGTAATACCAGTAAATTTTGACCTTGTGGGGACATTTGTGAGGTCCCCATGAGGAAACAGGCTTATAAATCATGCACAATGAGTTTTTTTGAGAAAGTAAAAGTGTGCACAGTCTCCTGTGAGGGCTAGGTTTAGGTGTAGGGCGATAGAAAATAGGGTTTGTACAGTATAAAACCATTACGCCTATGGAATGTCCCCATAAAACATGTAAACACAACGTGTGTGTGTGTGTGTGTGTGTGTGTGTGTGAGTAAGTGTTTGTGTGTTAGTGAGTGAATGTTTGTTTGTGTGTGTGTTTTTGTGTGCGCGCTTCTGAGTGAGTGTCAATGTGAGTGAGTGCATGAGTGAGTGTGTGTGTGTTAGTGAGTGATTGTGTGTGTGTGCGTGTACTCACGTTTGATGGTCAGCTCTCCGTAGTTGGACACTCCCACGCCTCTGTTTGAGTGGACAATGCATCTGTAACGGCCAGAATCCTGTTTAGTCGTGTTCACCACATCAAACATGCCGATAAAGCGCTGGTTATTCCACGGTTTGGTTGCTTTCATAGGAGCTTCACGACCGCCGATTCCCTGCAGACCAGAAACAGAAGAACAGACGCTCAGTGAGGAGACATTTAGAAAGAACAAATAAAATATACATTCACACTTCATAAACATAAACACACACACACACAAGCTCATGCGCACACACACACACACACACACGCACACGCACGCACGCGTGTGGTTCCTCCAGCTGTCAGCCGGTTCAGCAGGCAGATGGAGGCCATTTGTTCGTCAGTGATATTTCTTCATTACTGTCATCAGGGACTGCTCTTAATGTCTGGATCTCTTTCCTCTGTTAATGAGGACGTGTTTGTTTAAGTGACAAACTGCCGGGCTGAGAAAACACTAACAAACAACTCAAACGTCTCTCACACTCCACACACGAGCCTCAACTAAACTACAACTAGTTTGTTCTCAGTCACCGGAAGAGTCCATCACATCTACTGCTGATGCGCTATTGTCCCGATCACTATAAAAATACTTCACTATAGCAACAAAACATCAAAACCGATCTACGAAAAATGTTGGTGTAGGATTTACTTCGAAACAGTTTTCACTCAGAAACTGCTAGTGAATTTTTACATTTAATTACAAAGAAATGGACAGTAACACTGAATTAATTATGACCCTGGACCATAAAACCAGTCTTAAGTAGCACAAGTATATTTGTAGCAATAGACAACAATACATTGTATGGGTCAAAATGATCAATTTTTCTTTTATGCCAAAAATCATTAGGATATTAAGTAAAGATCATGTTCCATTAATATATTTTGTAAATTTTCTACTGTAAATATATCAAAATTAATTTTTGATTAATAATATGCATTGCTAAGAACTTCATTTGGACAACTTTAAAGGCGATTTTCTCAATATTTCAATTTATCTTTTCAACCATCATATTCCAGATTTTCAAAAGCTTTAAGATGATGTATAAATCTCAATTAAAAAAAAAAAATAAATTGACCCTTATGACTGGTTTTGTGGTCCAGGGTCACAATTGTGAAATTTTGAAGTAGAAAAACTGAAATAATATTTTTTTTAGTAAAATATACTCCAATAATATGTCCCATTTACAACTTCAAAAAATATTGTTTTATTATTATTATTATTATTATTATTATTATTTTATTAGATTGTAGTTATTTGTTGTTAAATATTATTTATTATTTTTTGGGGAAAGCCTGACATACAGAACTGAGTTTAAAAATGTTAATTGTCATGAAAAAAATAAAATGAAATACAAATGATATATAAAAATAAAATGTAATAATAATAAAAATCACAACACAAATAAAAAATAGGTATTAAAATATGTTTCATCTTTATGAAATAACATTAATGTATTTACAAATTTATAACTAAGATTTTGTTTCACAATATACTGTCTCATATCGACATAATTTCCATTGCATTCGGACCAAACTGATGTAAATTTACTTTTAAACAATATTCAATCAGAAATAGTAAATTCCACAAATATAGTTTACAAATAAAGAAATGCCAAGTTTAACAGAATTAAAAGCAAAATTTGGAATGAGAAAGACTGATACAGTTTTATATTTTTATAATATTTGTACAGATATTTTTTACAGTGTATATCAGACAAAACAATTTTTTTCTCTATTACTATTTTATTTAATATTTTTGTCTTGTTTTACGGATACTATTTCTACACACCCTTAAGACATAATAAATCACTAAATGTTTTATTTTCATAATTATTATTATTAATATTTTTAATTATTTTTCTTTGTTTTATGCATAAATCTAATAAAATGTAGTGGTTTATACACATTTTACAGTGAACTTAAAATCAAGATATATTTGAAAACAAACCTTATAAGACAGTTTTGCAGAAACAAATGTGAATGATGTTTTTCCTAAAAATGCAAATAAAAATACTGACAGAACAAAGAAATTTGCAGTTGTTTGCGATTGCTCTGCAGCTTCAATACGTCCAGCGCTGATGAACGTAAGCTCGAGCTGTCGTGACGTCATACGACATTACACCATCGAACTATCGGAGGGCCGATCAGAGCGTCTGCGTGTGATTTAAACAGCCAAACGCTCAGAAACAGCAGAGAAGAAAGCCAAACTCAACGCAGCTTCATTAAACTCAGTAAACTGTAATGATGCTGAACCGTCACGCGTCCCAGCGGACAGATGAGGCTGTAAACGAGCCTCTGGGTTTAATGAGGCTCTGCCGTGGGACATTCAGACCGGATTGAGCGGATTCTGACAGAAATCACAGGATGAGCCTCCACCTCTTCATCAGTCATTAACACACACGTGCTGCTGTCTGCGAATGACGGATCTTCATTACTATTGCAGTAATAATTCTGAGCGTCTGACCTGCAGCCAGAGGTTGAAGTTGTCTCTCCATTCTCCGTTGACGGTGCAGTGGAACGTGGCCGTCTGTCCGGCGTTCACCTCCACGCCTTTGATATGGAGGAAGTGCGGCGTGTTCACTGGAGAAACAGAGCACATGTTCATTCACACGCATGCGTTAAAACACACTGCAGGGTCATTCCTTGCAAAATCAACCAAATTCTTCCCTGGCTCAAATTTTTGATTTTGCTAATATTTTTTTTTCTGATGAAAGATAGACATGTATAGTGACAAAATCCAAAATAGAGATTCGGAGTCAAGTTACAGGGGGGTAAAAATGACTTTAGAAAGATGGTTATTTTTACACAGAGATTGGTAGTTCTATTAGTAAAATCTGTTGACTTTATCAATCCTTGTTGCATTATGTGCCAATGGTGACCATTCAAAAATGGGAAAACAGCACTTCTCAAAGTTTGCATGTCTGTAACTCAAGAAGTATTAAAGATATCTCAATGCCCTTTTAGATATTGGGTCTTAATAAACTTTCCTTTTGGCATCTTTATTTTTAATGCCCTACAAGATTCGGTTCCAGAGATATTGACATTTCAATATGGCTCCAGGAGTAAATCGTACACATTTCAGTGGTCAAAAACCAAATGTTTGTCAGTTTGAAAAATATGATGCTACTTTTTTTTTTTTTAAGAGGAATGTCTGAAGAACAAATAATGTTAAAACCAGAGATGTATCTTATTTCTTTCTGTCAATACAACTGCATTGAACATACCTGTGTGAGTGCCATAAATATTCTTTTTCCAAAGTTTGTTTGCCGGTAACTCAAGAAGTATTAAAGATATCACAATACGATTTTAGATTCTAGCTCTTCATAAACTTTTCTTTCAGAATCTCAATTTTTAAGGCCCTACGTCATTCAGTCCCAGAGATATGGGGATCTCAATGAGGCTCCATGACCAGTTTATTGAATGTTACCCATTTTCAGTGGTTCAAAACCTGAAGTTGGTCACTTTGGAGCCATATTTAAATTCCAATATCTCTGAAACCGAATCTCATAGGCCAATAAAAATAAAGTTTCCAAAAGGAAAGTTTGTTAAGACCCAATGTCTAAAAGGGCATTGAGATATCTTTAATACTTCTTGAGATATAGACATGCAAACTTTGGCGAAAAACTTGAAAAGTGCTGTTTCCCCATTTTTGGATGGTCACCTTTGGCACATAATGCAACAAGGATTGATAAAGTCAACAGATTTTACTAACAGAACTACCAATCTCTGTGTAAAAATACGATAATGATGCTGCCATCTTTCTAAAGTCATTTTTACCCCCCTGTAACTCTGAATCTCAGGTGAAAAATGCCATTTTGACCTCCCTCTACAAAATAGTGGATTACTCAGTAAATATTCATCCGTGACATTTAATATTTTGGATTTCATCACTATATATGTGTATCTTCCTTTAGAATAAATATTAGCTAAATCAAAAATTTGAGCCGGGAACCTCTGGTTGAGTTGACACGGAATGACCTGCAATAATCTCTTGAGTTTCAGATGAAGTTTGCAATCAAAAGTGAAAAGAGATCTCATCATGAACTCAAATATTCCTCATCAGACGTAAATACAACTACACACATACTGATTCATTTATAAGCGTTCAACGTGATTTTAACCTCGATCTCTTCAAGTATTTCATGATGTTTTATTACAGCTATCAATATCACCCTCTCGAACTCGTTGTTTTTCAGAACGAGTGCAACGCAAAAATCATTATTGGTTTCTCATTTAATCTGCGCTCAGCTAATAATATTCCCCTAAAACTCTAACCTTAACTCTATTGATTTAAGAGCGAGCGGAGGCCGGCGTGTTCTCATTAGTCTCTACAACAAAGCGCACTCGTATCTGGGTCAATATGCATTTAAAAGCAAACGCATCTGTGAGATGAAAGTTCATTTAAATCAGGTTATGATGTCTAATATTTGACTCTGTCCTCTCGCGGGCCGCCGTGACCTTGAATTGATCCGCGGAAACACTGCTAATTTAATCAGCGTCTGTCTCCGTTCTTCCTTGCGCTCTTCAATATTTCAACAGGCGCATCTGAAGCCACCTTTATTACTCCAGCGCCCGTTTCCTTCCTCCGATGGCTGAAGAAGCGTTTCTTTCCTCTATGATGATGGCGAGACCGCCCGCTGTCAGAGAGCGACGCTGTGCCATCTGCTTTCATCACAACTTCAACACAATCATCCTTCAAACATAACAACACGTCCTGTCGTTAACGCTATAAACGTGTTGATACTGACCTCTGATCAGTGACTTCATCTCTGAGACGCACAGTATGTTCACAATGAAATATTAGCGTTCTGCATAATGCACGTATATTCTATAATGCACATTATGTCTTCAATATCAGGCAGTGCAAATAACTGAACCTGTTGGCAGGAGACATTTTCTGGACAGATACTGTATGTTATTTCTATTTATACTGCAAAAAATGATTTTTGACTTGGCTGCAAATATTTACGTTTGCTAAAATCAAGATACTTGAAAATAAAAGCAAAATTATATAAGATATTAAATCTTGTTTTTTGAAAATGTATGAAAATTAAGTAAGTTTAAAAAAGGAAAAGAAAAACACGTGTGTCAGTGAGGTCAGAGAAATAAACATGTTTTCCCCTTGATTGTGTTGTTGTGTTCTGGTCATTCTGACCTGCAGAGGATTTTTTATTTTTTTTTTAATGCACATAAGTTTGTACATGTAGCTGAAAAAGTTAAAAACTAATATTGTTTTTGTCATTGTCAAAATTATCCACAAATAAAAGGCTTTTTCAGCTACAAACTTACATCCATAAATTACAATACAACACAAAAAGATACAAAAAAATACAAAAAGAAAAAGATACAAAAGAAACACAAAACCTGTGCTAACTAAAAAAAGAAAGCAAGTTCACAGAAGTATTAAATTCAAAATTTGCTGATTTTTTTTTTTTTTTTTTGATCATAGGCATTTATGTACAAGTTTATAGATTAAAAAGCATTACCCGTGGGATAATTTTGACAATGTTCACTCAAAAACTGAGATCCAATGAGGCCTACGATCAATCAGCTCTAAAAAAAAAAAAAAAAAAAAAAAGAAGATAATTTTTTGTATGTTTTGGGGATTTTTGCCCACTCTATTACAAACTGATGTACAAAATTACTGTCCTTAAAAAATTACTTATAATGTCTTGTTACAAATAATTAATTGAATCTTTATGTCAACTTGTTTTCTATCAGTTTGCACAGTTTTTTTTAAGAGCTGATTGATCGTAGGCCTCATTGATCTTAGTTTTTGAGTGAACATTGTCAAGATTATCAACAAATAAATGCTTTTTCAGATACAAACTTATGTGCATAAACTCTTTATTGACGCCTATAATCGAACACAAAAAGAAACAATATAAAAAGATACAAAAAAAAAAAAAAATACCAGGAAAAAGATTCAAAAAGAAACACAAAACTAACTTGTTCTAACTGAAAAAAAGCAAGTTCACAAAAGGATTAAATCCACATTTAAAAGAGATTTAAAAGGAATTTTTAAAAGCCAGTTATTTTTGAACCGAAACATTAAATTAGGTAAAGTATTTTCAGCACAATGCAAGGGTTAAATGTATTTTTTCTGACCTTTTTCATGTTTTAACCTTAAATGTACTTAGTTTCGATAAATTGTTTTCAGAAAACAAGGTTTAATATCTTGTCATTTTGCTTGTATTTTGATTTAAGAATGTTTCGATATTTGCACTGCAAAACAAGTCAGAGAAAGTCAGCAGCAGCAGTAAAGCAGTAACTATCCAGTTGAGCTCTATGTATTCCTGTTTAATCTGCTATTAAGGGACTGAAAGTCTGCTTCAACAATCTCTAATCTGTATTCGACTCACAGTCACTGAAAAATAAACAGCTCATATGAGTGAGAGGATAAACCAATCAAACACTGGTGTTAGTCACATTCATCAGCATCTGCATCATTTATACAGTATGTACTACAGTATGCATCTCATGGCCAGTCTATATTGTCAATATAGTGAAAGATAATTTATTTGATCAAAAATACAGAAAAAAAAACAATAATATTGCAAAATTATTACAATACAAATTTTTATTTTCATATGTGCTGCTTAATCATTTTTTTTTTTTGGAACCTGTGATTCTTTTTTTCAGGATTCTTTGATGAATAAAAAGCATTTATTAAAATATATATCTTTTCTACCAATGTACACTACCGTTCAAAAGTTTGGGGTCAGTACATTTTTATTGTTTCTTTTTTTTTTTTTTTTTTTTTTTAAGAAATTAATACTTTTATTCACCAAGGATGTATTAAGTTAATAATTAAAAGTTTATTAAAAGTTAATAATAAATAATTTACATTGTTATAAAATATTTATATTTTGAATAAACACTGTACTTTTTAAACTTGTTATTCATGAAAGAATCCTGAAAAAAAAAAAAATCACAGGTTCCAAAAAATATTTGGCAGCACAACTGTTGATATTATCCAACATTGATCATTCTAATAATAAATCCGCATATTAGAATGATTTCTGAAGGATCATGTGACACTTAAGACTGGAGTAACAGCTGATAAAAATTCAGCTTTTCATCACAGGAATAAATTCTATTTTAAAGTATGTTAAAATAAAAAACATTATTTTATATTGTAAAAACATTTTGCAATATTACTGTTTTTTTTTCTATATTTTTAATCAAATAAATGCAGCCTTGATGAGCATAAGAGACTTCTTTAAAGACTATTACAAGTCTTACTGACCCCAAACTTTTGAACGGTAGTGTAAATCTATGTTATCACTTTTTATTAATTTAGCACATGCTTGGTGAATAAAAGTATTAATTTCTTTCAAAAAAAAGAAAGAATAAAAATTTATTGACACCAAATGTTTGAAAAGCAGTGTATATTGTAAGAAAAGATGCTGAAAAATTCAGCTTTGATCACAGCAATAAATTAGATTTTTAATGTATATTAAAATAGAAGAATGTTGTTTTACATTGTAATAATATTTCACAATATAACATTTTTTTCTGTATTTTTGATCAAGTAAACACAGTCTTAATGAGAATTAGAAACGTATTTAATTTACATATAGTAAGGAAGTAAATTATCAGTTCATAATTGATTTTTTTTAAAAAAAGTAACTGTAATCTGATTACAAGCATGTTAAAATTTTTGTAATCTGATTTCATGTAATCAGTTATTACACAGCAATTTAAAATAATTGTATTTATTATTCTATTTTATTTATTTCAGTTTAAAATAACAGTTTTCTATTTTAAAATATTTAAAAATGTAACTTATTCCTGTGATGCAAAGCTTTTTTTTTAGCAATGTGTATTTAATTGTGATGCAAGACCTGAATTTTCAGCAGGCAATGCATATTTAATTCAGTAATGAGAAAGCATCATTATAAAAATGCACTAATTAATTATTTCATGTATATGCATGGAAGTTTGAAATAATTAAGACTTCTAATGTATTTTCTGCTTCGTAAGGCTGCATTTATTGGCTCAAAAAATACAGTAAAAATTGTACTATTGTGAAATATTATTATCATTTAAAAAAGCTATTTTCAGTGTGAATCTATGTTCAAATGTAATTTATTCCTGTGATGCAAGACCTGAATTTTCAGTAGCCAATGCACATTTAATTTAGTAATAAAAAGCATCATAATAAAAATGCACTAATTAAATATTTCATGTATATGCATGGAAGTTTGAAATAATTAAGATTTCTAATGTTTTTTTTTAAATAGTTGTTTTCAATGTGAATCTATGTTAAAATGTAATTTATTCCTGTGATGCAAAACTGAAATTTTATTAGTCAATGTGTATTTAATTGTGATGCAAGACCTGAATTTTTAGCAGCCAATGTGTATTTAATTCAGTAATGAAAAAGCATCATAATAAAAATGCACTAATTAATTATTTCATGTATATGCATGGAAGTTTGAAATAATTAAGATTTCTAATGTATTTTCTGCTTCGTAAGACTGCATTTATTAGCTAAAAAAATACAGTAAAAATTGTACTATTGTGAAATATTATTACCATTTAAAAAAAGCTATTTTCAGTGTGAATCTATGTTAAAATGTAATTTATTCCTGTGATGCAAGACCTGAATTTTCAGCAGCCAATGCACATTTAATTCAGTGATGAAAAGCATCACAATAAAAAAGCATTAATTAATTATTTTATGTGTATTCATAAGTTTGGAATAATTAAGATTTCTAATGTCTCTTCTGTTCAGTAAGGCTGCGTTTATTAGCGCAAAACAACACAGTAAAAATGTGAAATATTATTACCATTTAAAATAGCTGTTCTCTATGTGAATATATTGTGAAACGTAATTTATTTGTGTGATCAAAGCTGGATTTTTCCATCCTCATTACTTCAGTCTTCAGTGTCACATAATCAGTTAAGATGCTGCCTTATAAGTGTGCTGGCTAAGTAGACAGCAGAATCCCACTTGACCCCTTCCGTCCTCCTCCATTCATCCTGCTAACGGCGTCTCTTTTACAGCCTGATATCTCTCCAGCATTACATGAAAGCTTTATCGTCTTCTTCCCTCCTCTTTTCTGTCTTTTGTTTTCTTTATTACGCTCTCTTTTATGGCTCGACTTCAATGCCTGGAGAAAGACGGACGATATTGATATTTGGAGGGTGGCAGGAAGAGGCCAAGGAGCGGGCGATGAGGGTGTTTTTACGACAGAGACGGGTCTTACTGCACTGATGGCCCTGGAGGACGACGTCCTTGATGGCCAGCAAGCCGCGCTGCCCGGAGGTCACCGCTTCAAAGACGATCTGCGGAGGAAAGAGAAAGCTCATAAGCACAGTGATAAATGGACACGCTGTCCAAATGTCAGGCGCAGGAGTCCCGCAGGGCTCGAGGAGGTGAGGCTTTACGCGACGGCGGAAGATGAGGAAAGCACCGTTCGCAACGGTCATTAGTGCTCATTAAAACACCATTTGGCTTTAGTTATTGGACCGAACTTGTTAAATCGGTGGCGGAAGGGGAGCGGGCTCCAAGGGTGCTCACGGTGAATCGGCTGTCTGTCAGATGGCGGCGTTTATAGACGCGGTAAATCACGGCTCTATCGGCGAGGTGCTGCGGCAGCATGTGCTAAATCTGCTCGCTTCAGACTGCGTTTATACAGCCAAACAATTCAACTCGACAGCCGGACTCTGGGGGTCAGGGCTAAAGAGTGCCGAGCGAAGGATTCTGGGATGCCTGCTCTCCGCTAAGGTTTCTATTATGATGCATATTCGCCGTGTGATTTGACAGGCGTCCCTTGAGCCGCTTCTGCGGCGCAGGGCAACGTCACGGTCACGCTGACCCGCTAGCAGCTGTTGACCGCGAATATGGCGTGATTACGCCGATCGAATTAAATATACAGTGAAATATAGCTCGGATCAAAAAGTGGTCGTTTTGGTTTTGCCATAATTTTTGGCTATTTTCATGTTGAAAACCACATTTGAGTGTAAAACTGAAACTAAAAAGATTAAACCTTTTTTCTGCCATCATTCACGTGTCCCTCGAGATGTTTCAAACCTGTATGACCTTCTACCTTCTGTCAAACACAAAAAAATAATATTTTGAACAATGTTTTCTGTCCATACAATGAAATTTAATGGGTTCCAATGTTGTCTGGACCTTAAAATAGCTGAAGTATTCCACTGAAGAAAGTTATGCAGGTCTGGAACATCTTGAGAGAATTTAATGATGGCAGAATGATCATTCTGACTAATCTATCCGTTTGAAGACATATTTGGACTCTGAGACATTTCTCCAATCTTTCATGAGTGTATGAAGTTCTTCCATTTGAAGGGATGGACCTGTAGTTGAATGGATAAAAGTATATTTTAATTGACCAGCAGTCGTTGCCGTCCCCAAACAAACATAAACAGAGACGCTGATGTCTGACTGTCCAATCAGAGTGGTCCAAGACACAGGATTCCCCTGGAGGACACGAGCACAGATGAGGAACAGAATGAACGGCTTCTTTAGGAACTGGGTGCGGTTCTCCAGACAGACCATAATATCACACAGCACTGCCAGCTCTGTCTCCGTCTCTCACACACACACTGCAGCTGCTGTGTCACTTTAACCCCGTCACTGCCATCTGGGGACTCTTACCGCACTCATGGACCAAGACAAGACCTAATGAGACAAGATTTGATGAGATAAGAGATGAGACTAGATTAGGAGAAGGGAGATGAGAAGACAGATCAGATGAGACAAGATGAATCAAGATGAATCAAGAGGTGAGACAAGATGAGACCAGATAAAAATGAGACTAGATGAGACAAGATACAGTGGGTACAGAAAGTATTCAGACGCCTTTAAATTTTTCACTCTTTGTTATATTGCAGCCATTTGCTAAAATCAATTAAGTTCATTTTTTTTCCTCATTAATGTACACACAGCACCCCATATTGACAGAAAAACACAGAATTGTTGACATTTTTGCAGATTTATTAAAAAAGAAAAACTGAATTATCACATGGTCCTAAGTATTCAGACCCTTTGCTGTGACACTCGTATATTTAACTCAGGTGCTGTCCATTTCTTCTGATCATCCTTGAGATGGTTCTGCACCTTCATTTGAGTCCAGCTGTGTTTGATTATACTGATTGGACTTGATTAGGAAAGACACACACCTGTCTATATAAGACCTTACAGCTCACAGTGCATGTCAGAGCAAATGAGAATCATGAGGTCAAAGGAACTGCCTGAAGAGCTCAGAGACAGAATTGTGGCAAGGCACAGATCTGGCCAAGGTTACAAAAAAATTTCTGCTGCACTTAAGGTTCCTAAGAGCACAGTGGCCTCCATAATCCTTAAATGGAAGACGTTTGGGACGACCAGAACCCTTCCTAGAGCTGGCCGTCCGGCCAAACTGAGCTATCGGGGGAGAAGAGCCTTGGTGAGAGAGGTAAAGAAGAACCCAAAGATCACTGTGGCTGAGCTCCAGAGATGCAGTCGAGAGATGGGAGAAAGTCAACCATCGCTGCAGCCCTCCACCAGTCGGGGCTTTATGGCAGAGTGGCCCGGTGGAAGCCTCTCCTCAGTGCAAGACACATGAAAGCCCACATGGAGTTTGCTCCAAGATGGTGAGAAATAACATTCTCTGGTCTGATGAGACCAAGATAGAACTTTTTGGCCTTAATTCTAAGCGGTATGTGTGGAGAAAACCAGGCACTGCTCATCACCTGTCCAATACAGTCCCAACAGTGAAATATGGTGGTGGCAGCATCATGCTGTGGGGGTGTTTTTCAGCTGCAGGGACAGGACGACTGGTTGCAATCGAGGGAAAGATGAATGTGGCCAAGTACGGGGATATCCTGGACGAAAACCTTCTCCAGAGTGCTCAGGACCTCAGACTGGGCCGAAGGTTTACCTTCCAACAAGACAATGACCCTAAGCACACAGCTAAAATAACAAAGGAGTGGCTTCACAACAACTCCGTGACTGTCCTTGAATGGCCCAGCCAGAGCCCTGACTTAAACCCAATTGAGCATCTCTGGAGAGACCTAAAAATGGCTGTCCACCAACGTTTACCATCCAACCTGACAGAACTGGAGAGGATCTGCAAGGAGGAATGGCAGAGGATCCCCAAATCCAGGTGTGAAAAACTTGTTGCATCTTTCCCAAAAAGACTCATGGCTGTATTAGATCAAAAGGGTGCTTCTACTAAATACTGAGCAAAGGGTCTGAATACTTAGGACCATGTGATATTTCAGTTTTTCTTTTTTAATAAATCTGCAAAAATGTCAACAATTCTGTGTTTTTCTGTCAATATGGGGTGCTGTGTGTACTTTCCGTACCCACTGTAAAAAAAAAAAAAAAAAGAGATAATTGAAGAGATAAGTTAAAATGGTCGGACAAGATGATTTGAGATGAGACGAGATGAGATTGACGAGATTCATGAGATGACAAGAGACAAGATAAGATAAGAGTAGATGAGACAAGATGAAAAAGAGGGGAAAAAAAACAAGGTTTGTAGAGATAAGTAAAAACTTGAGACAAGATGAGATGATGTGAGATGAAATGAGATGAGACGAAATGAGACGAGACAAGACAAGTTGAGATGAGAAGAGACGAGACGAGACGAGACAACATGAGGTGAGACCAGAAAAAATGAGACAAGATTAAAAAGAGGAGAAATAAAATAAGGTTTGAAGAGATAAGTAAAAAATGAGACAAGATGAGAAGATGTGAGATGAAATGAGATGAGACGAGACGACGAGATGAGATGAGACAACATGAGGTGAGACCAGATAAAATGAGATTGGGATTAAAAAGAGGAGAAATAAAACAAAGTTTGAAGAGATAAGTAAAAATTTGAGACAAGATGAGATGATGTGAGATGAAATGAGACAAGATGAGAAGCGACGAGGCGAGACAACATGAGGTGAGACCAGATAAGATGAGACAAGATTAAAAAGAGGAGAAATAAAAATGTTTGAAAAGATAAGTTAAAATGGTAAGATGAGATGAGACAATTTGAGATGAGAATAGAAAGAAAACAAAAGATGGATAGGAAAGAAGTAGAGAGGAAATGACATGAGATGAGACATAGTTTGATTGAGATGAGACGAGGAGAGACTAGATGAGATGAGACTAGAAGAGACAGGATGAAAAAGAGAAGAAATAAAACAAGGTTTGAAGAGATAAGTTCAAAAGGTGAGATGAGACGAGACGAGACGAGACAAAACTAAAACTAGATGAAAAGAGACAGGATGAGACAACATGAGATGAGATAAGAAAGAACACAAGAAAAGATGAGAGGATATGAAAGAAGAGGAGAGGAGAGGATATGAAATGAGACAAAGTTTGATAGAGATGAGACGAGGAGAGATGAGATGAGACGAGATGAAAAAGACGAGAAACAAAACAAGGTTTTGAAGAGATAAGATGAGATGAGACGAGATGAGACGAGACTAAACTTAGATGAGAAGAGACGGGATGAGACAACATGAGATGAGATAAAGAAAACAAGAAAAAATGAAAGGAGATGAAAGAAGTGGAGAGGACAGAGTTTGATAGAGATGAGACAAGGAGATGTGAGATGAGACAACATAAGACTAGATGACACAAGACAAGAAGACGAGAAAGGAGATGAAAAGAGAGATAAGATAAAATGAGCTGAGATGATGAGATGAGATAGTTTAATGAGATAAGATGAAACATAAGAAAAGAGATGAGATGAGACTAAAGGAAAGTAGAGGAGAGAATGTGATGAGACCAGAAACTGAGCTGAGAGGAGATTAAATGAGACATGAGACAAGAAAGAAAACGAGATGAGATGAAGAGATGTTACTAGATGAGAGCTGAGATGAGAAAAGAACAGAGGACGAGAGAAGAGATGAGACTGAGACCAAGACAAGACTGAGACGAGTCTCATTATCATCTCAGCCTTACAATTTATACAGTCTGTGCTGTATAAAACACCATAGAAACTAAGGTGACCGTCTCTTTAAAGATTAAAACAACAAGATCTTCTGTCAGAATCTTCAGCTCGACACACAGCGTCCCCCGCAAACACTCCGATGAAGCTTCAGGGTTTTTTTCCAAGCGGTAAACAAACTTCTCATTGCGCTAGTGACATTACACTGGAATTATAATTAGCATCTCAGGACTGAAGACGTTCGCTTGCACTTAAATCTGAACTAACCTGTAGAACTGCTGTTTCTGGAGTCAAATACGCTCTCGAGGACGTCTGAACGGGACAGACGCAGAATGCGTAAAAGCTAAACGCCGGTCACAATCAATTAAAAGTTCTGATCGCTGACCTGATCACACCAATTAGCACGGCGGCCTTCTAGTGAGAAAAACATCAAATCGAGCCTGTAATTACAAAATAACGTCCAAAACACCAGGTGGTTTCATTTCGACGATCACTTACGATACTGTGCAATTAAAGCGACCTATAATTATCCTGACGTCGCTAATTAGATACACATTCGCTCTATTCTTATCACACAGAGCGATGCGTGGAATCCTTTCAAGAGCCGTAATAACACACACTAGTTAGAGATCAAACATCATCCAATCCAACTAATCGAGCAACATTTGGGATCATTCCTAAACGCGGACGGGATGGAAATATCTCTAAGAATAGAAAGGAAACACAAACGCCAGCACATGGGCGTCTCCCGCGGCCCGTTATACTCGTCCATGTCAGAAATGTGCATGTTCAACCGCTCCCAAAGCCGGAATGCTGTGTGGGTTCGTCTTCCTGACAAATGTGCTGGATGTTTTCATGAACACCAGTGAAGAAACATATTTTGGGATGCTGAGGTTAAAACCACAGACGGACAGTCTCTGTTTACCGTGGTACTCACTACACACTCGCTGTGTGTTAATCTGAGGGTTACATGTGTTTGTGTCTGTGAATGAGGAACTTCAGGGCAGATCAGGGTTGCACGGACTTCTGCTGCTTCAGCTGCTTTATTTCATGTGTTAGAATGATTTTATTTGGAATTTCAGCAGAGGATCTTTTGTAACTAGAGGTATTTAAAATGCAAACACATTAAACTTACATTATGAAAAAAAAGCATGAAGCAATATTTCCGTAAAGCCGCTTTGACACAATCTGCAATGTAAAAAGCGCTATATAAATAATGGCAACTTGACTTGACAATAATTCACATAATTCAATAATTCACATAAAAGTAATAATAATTGCACAAAAAAAATCTAAATAAATACAGAGAGAGAAAAAATACAAATAAATAAATAAATAAATAAACTAAATAACTAAATAAATAAATAAATAACAAAAACCACAGCCAGCCATCCAGCAATAAAATAAAATAAAATAAAATAAAATAATTCTAAATATATGTTAAATATATATTTAAGCATAATTACAGCAGTTTCAAAATGTATTTCAGGAATTTTCCAAGCCAAATAAAAAAAATAAATAAAAAAAACCACAAAAATAAATTACAAACACCACACCCAGCAAATAAAATAAAATAAAATAAAATAATTCTAAATTTATGTTAAATATATGTTGGAAAAAATAAGAGCTCAATTAAGTATATTTTTGAAATTGAAAATATAATTACAGTAGTTTCAAAATGTATTTCAGGGTAAAAAAAAAAATCATTTCCAAGCCAAATAAATAAAATAAAATAAAATAAAATAAAATAATTCTAAATATATGTTAAATATATATTTAAGCATAATTACAGCAGTTTCAAAATATATTTCAGGAATTTTCCAAGCCAAAAAAAAATATATATATATATATATATATATATATATATATATATATATAAATAAAAAACAAAAAAATACATAAATTACAAAAACCACACCCAGCAAATAAAATAAAATAAAATAAAATAATTCCAAATATATGTTAAATATATGTTGGACAAAATAAGAGCTCAATTAAGTATATTTTTGAAATTGGAAATATAATTACAGTAGTTTCAAAATGTATTTCAGGGTAAAAATTACAAAAAATCATTTCCAAGCCAAATAAATAAAATAAAATAAAATAAAATAAATTATTCTAAATATATGTTAAATATGTTAAATATATGTTGGAAAAAATAAGAGCTCAATTAAATATATTTTTGAAATTGGAAATCTAATTACAGTAGTTTCAAAATTTATTTTAGGGTAAAAAAAAAAAAAAATTCCAAGCCAAATAAAATAAAATAAAACAAAATAATTAATTAATTACAAAAACCATACCCAGCCATCCAGCAAAAATAAAATAAAATAAAATAAAATAAAATAATTCTAAATATATGTTAAATATAGGTTGTAAAAAATTAGGGCTCAATTAAATATATTTTGGAAATTGGAAATATAATTACAGTAGTTTCAAAATGAATTTCAGGGTAAAAAAAAAAGCCTATGCAGGCTAAACGCAAATGTGGATTGAATATCTTACTATATATATCAATGTTGATTCAACTGAGTTCGACAGCAGTGTCAATATTGAAGAAGAAGAAAAAAACAAAACAAAAAAAAAAAAACAACAAACCACAATCATGACACAAATTCAATTCAGCAGTGAAGCAGCTCTATAGAAGACAAGAGAGTTATTATTCAGCTCAATTCAGTTCAAGTTTTATTATCATCTGATCGTTTGATCAGTCAAATAATATTACTGAATATTAAGTGTGTTTTAAAAGATGTGGCCACTAAACGTTTGGAGCGACATTAGAGTAAACAAGGAAATTAACTATAATTCATTTTAATTGTTACTAATGCAATCAAAGATTGAGTAAAGCATGAATCAAGTGCCAAAACTCAACAGAATCATTGATCTGGTTTCTGAATTGTCTCCAGACATCATGATGAATCTGTAGAGATGAAATGATCTCGTACGGCAGGATCTGGCGCCGTTTCTCCTAATCAGGCCGGGTCTCGTCGTAACCTCTCCTCAGCGCCGCTCTAATGGAGTAATTTACCCAAACACGCTTCCCCTGCGCAGGGTCACGGGGCCTCGTTCCACCAATTAACACGGGGCTCCGTCAGCGCCCATGAGAGCCGCTCACTAATGACCAGCATGTGTGAAATCAGAGCCGTCACTCGCTCTCTCCACATCTCTCTCTCTCTTCATCTCTCTCTCTCTCTCTCTCTCTCTCTTCATCTCTCTCTCTCTCTCTCCACATGTGAAAATGAAGCTCTACAGGAGCAGAAAATGTGATTCTCTTTCAGAAGGCCAGATTTTCATTATATTCACCTGAAATTGAGGGTCAGACAGAAAATAACATGTATCTGACCACACACACACACACACACACACATTGGTAAGGGAAGGGCTGCATGATTAATTGAAATAAATCCGAAAACAGCTAAATGGCTTTGTGCGATTATCAAAAGGCAAAGACTGAGATTTAATTAAATAAATATATACACAGCACTGTGTTCATTTACACGCGAGCAGCTCATAATCGAGTGTTTTCAGCATCTCAGAGCGTCTCTTCTTATGCTTATTTGCTTATGACAACGAAAGCAACACAATCCATCTTCACAAATGTGTCATGAGAATCACATATAAACTGCCTGTTGTCAGAAAAAGAGAAGCTTTAATGGCTCCATGTGCTTTTCCACTAATATTAATACCATATTTTCCACCAAATATTAGTACCATAATTATACTGTTGTACTGTAAAAATATTATTGTCTTTAAATATTTTTAAATTATATTCATTGTTATTATTTATTATACATTTTGATTATTTTAAAGTAAAATATTATGACATTAATTCAGTTATTACATTAGTAATGTTTCTTTTGTTTATTAGATTATTTAGCAAAAAAATAAGAATTGTTGTTTTTGTCATTATTATTGTTATTATTTATTTATTTTTTTTACAACAATAATATATAATTCAGCATTTTGGCCAAATTGTGGAAGTCATTTTTTAATAATAATAATAATAATAATAATAATAAAAACAAACATAATAATAATAATAATAATAATAATAATAACAGCAACAACAAAAACAATAAAAATGTATTTTTTTTTTCACTAAATAAAGCAGCCCTTGGTACAGGCCCTTATGTAAAAGTAAAAAGTAAAATTATTTTCCCTAAAATGTATTTTGCAGCAAACTATTACAACAGTAATAATTAAACAAAAACAGTAAATATTAATTAATTAATTAATCAATTATTCATCATTATTATTATTATTATTATTATTATTATTTTATAAATCACAACATTTTGGCTAAATTGTGCAACAAAATCTTTAAATTCCTGTTTTTAAACTGAGGGTGTTTTCCTGCTGGTCCTGTAGTGCAGATCTGTTTTGCAACAAATTCTTGAACATCAAACAGCTGATGAGTTTTCTTTATAAAATATAACATGACAGCTCACATGTTTTGAATAGAAATGGCATTTGATGTGCAGCACTACTGATTTATTTCTCATTTTCAACTCATTCTTACCAAAGTCTTCATCACAGATAATGTCACTGAAGCAGCAGATATTTCAGTCTGCATGGCCCAGAAATGATTTGGGTTTGATCCAGACGGAGGCGTGTGAGTGAATCTCACCTGGTAGAAGTTGGGCCAGTACGTGCTGATGGCCAGCTCCACCTGGATCCAGCTGCGTCCGGCGGGTCCAGACGTGTTCCACACGGGCAAACCCATCGGGCTGTTGTTCTCCTTGATGTAGACGTTCAGATGTCCGGGCCGTCCTCCCTCCCGTCCCGCCACGTAGTACTGGAATATGACGCAGTGCGTGTCGTTCTCCTTCAGCTGCGGCGTGAACAGCAAAGCCTTCTGACCCGCGAACCGCCCCGTCGAGTTCACCATCATGAACGCCGAACCTGTGAGAGGAATGAACCCAAAATCACTTTAGACTTCAAAACAGAATCATCCTCTGCACTTCCATACGGTTTGATTGTTAAAATTCACATACAAATGTCAGACAAGTCATAGTATTTGAGTTGTGAAAATGTCCATTTGATCACATTCTTCAGAAAAATCCTTCAGGTCCCACAAATTCTTTGGTTTTCCAGCAATTTTGTGTATTTGATCCCTTTCCAACAATGACTGTATGATTTTGAGATCCATCTTTTCACACTGAGGACAACTGAGGGACTCATATGCAACTATTACAGAAGGTTCAAACACTCACTGATGCTCCAGAAGGAAAAACCATGCATTAAGAGCCGGGGGGTGAAAACTTTTGGAATTTGAAGATCAGGCTAAATGTAATGTATTTTGTCTACTGGGAAACATGTAATTATCTTCTGTAGCTTCTAAAGGGCACTACTAAATAAATAAAATATCATATTTAGGCAAAATAAGAAAAGATGGACACATCTTTATTCTGTTCAAAAGTTTTCACCCCCCGGCTCTTAATGAACAGAATCATTGTTTTCTCTTGTGGACCATATGTAAACATCTTTTATGTGAAATATCATTTTAAAGTCAGTACTAAATAAACAGTAACATGCATTTTGTACGATCCCTCTTATTTTGGTAAAGTAACATTTTGTAGATTCTAAAAGGGGGGTGTAAACTTTTGACCTCAACTATATATTACTAATATTTTTTTATTTTATAGTAAAATGTTACAATAGCAATTTTTTTTTTTTTATTTAATAATAATAAATAAAACAATTATGACATATTTATAATGATTTAATTTTCTCTGATTTAATAATAATTAAAAAAATATAGAAATTCACTATTTAAGACTTATTTTTCACAAAAGAATCAGGTAATTGTGGTTTATCATATATAAACTTTATGATATATTCATATTTTTAATCAGTTTTTATTTTTCTATTTTGTTTTCACTTTAATTCTAGTTAAGGTTTGAGTCATTTCGTTGTGTGTTTTTGTGCTTTCTAGTTATTCAAGTACATTTAGTAAAGGTAAACTAAGAAAATGTTGCATTGGGAACTAGCTGAAATAGAATAAATAAGATTGTATTTAAAAAAATATACATATATACATGTGTAAACTCAGGTCACGCGTGTGATGTGGATTATTGTGTCAGAGAGCAGATGAATGAGTCTCAGCGTCACACGGCTGTGTTTATGAGACATATGGAATACATTCATGTGTTGATCAACACAGTGACACTAATTGATTAAAGAGGAGCCACTTCCTTCTGGGAGAAGCTTAATTCATCTTAATTAGCATTGCTAATTAATCTATATCTCTTTCAATCAGGCTGCTGCCAAATTCAACACACACTGACTCACCACTACACATACAAACACACACACACACACACACACACACTCTTACTGTACACCTGTACTGAACAAGAGAGATGGAGGAAGATGTCAAACGCAGCTGATAAAAATATCACAATAATCCACAAGTAATCCACACCACTCCAGTTCATCAGTTCACATCTTGAGAAGACAAAAACTCAAACAAATCCATCATTAACACATTCATAACTAAAATACAAGTGAAAAAGTCCATCTCCTGTTGTCTTTCACATCAAAACTGGACTGTTTGGCTTGTAAACGCTGCTTGATCTGTGCAGATTTCTCTCCTGATTCAGACCAGACCACTTTTTTCACTGGAAGTGTTATTATGGATTATGATGTATTTTAGTTAAAAACATCCTAATGATGGATTCATTTCATCTTTTGTCTTCTCAAGATGTGAACTGATGGACTGGAGTGGTGTGGATTACTTGTGGATTATTGTGGTGTTTTTATCAGCTGTTTGGACTCTCATTCTGACGGCACCCATTCACTGCAGAGGATCCACTGGTGAGACAGTGATGGAATGACAAATCAAATCAAAGTATTTTGTCTTAACTTTGTCTGTTACTTGATAGAATTTTGATGAAATCCTCAAAACAATGACTTAAAGGAATAGTTTACCCAAAAATTAGGACGATTAAGATTAAGACGAGTTTGTTTCTTCATCAGATTTGTAGAAATGTATCATTCCATCAGTGTCTCGCCAATGGATCCTCTGCAGTGAATGGGTGCCGTCAGAATGAGAGTCCAAACATCTGATAAAAACATCACAATAATCCACATGTATCAATCCATCAGCATCAGTTCACATCTTGAGAAGACAAAAGCTGAAACAAATCCATCATTAAGACGTTTTTAATTAAAATACAAGTCTATAATCCATAATAACACTCCCTCCAGTGAAAAAGTGAATCAGGAGAGAAATCTGCACAGATCAAGCACCGTTTACAAGCCAAAACAGCTCTAAACAAATATGTGGAGATGGCGTTATTATGTTTAAAATGTCTTGATGGATTTGTTTCAGCTTTTGTCTTCTCAAGATGTGAACTGATGCTGATGGACTGATACATGTGGATTATTGTGATGTTTTTATCAGATGTTTGGACTCTCATTCTGACGGCACCCATTCACATCCATTGGTGAGACAGTGATGGAATGACACATTTCAACAAACCTGATGAACGAACATCTTCATACCATTTCCACTTCATAACATTTTCAGCTAATGTTCATTTTTTGGCTGAACTATTGCTTTAATAATTCTAGAATAAGCTCTACACATTACACATCAGCTGCGATCATAAGTTCACTATTCTAGGAAGCATCTTCTGAACAGCATTATTAAATGAAAACTAAGATGTTTTAATGAAATAAGAGGTGGTTCTATATTTACTGTGTGTGATGTGTTGTTTCATTAGTAGTGAATGATCCGGCAGCTCAGAGGCTGTGATCTAACGTCGTGTTAATCAGCGCGGCGTCTCGGCGCTCCGTCCATCAGCTCGCCGTAATGACCGCTTCCTGTCTGTGGAATAATTAGCCGGCGACTGCGGCGGCAGATTCTAATGAGCGTGTTTGTAGCGATCCGTGTGCTCTCCTCCTGCACAGTGGCGCGTTCGGCCCAATTAGCGGCGCGTGTGTTCCTGCGGCCACTCCGGTGTCTGATAAAGGCCAGCCGCTGCAGGACAACCTGTTGATGAGCGCCTCAACAAGCTCAGCGTCTGATTGGACGAGGGACACGCGTCTGCTCTAATGACCCCAATGACCCCCTGAACATCACATGACCTCACAACTCAATATGTCACAGAACACTAATGCAGCGAAAACCAAACACTGTGACAAATGTGGTAACACCACAGTTTATTAACATTAGTTAATGTATTAGTTAACATCAACTATGAGCAGTGTTTGTTTTACATTAATTAAACTTCGTGAACCGTTTATTTTAGTGTCTTTGAGATGCTATTGAAGAGTTTATTTGCAAAACATAACAGATAATTTTCAAAAATCATGTTTTTTCATTGTGCTTTCTAATTAATCTCAATCAAAGTGCAGCTGGGTTATTTGGAAGTAAGTTAAAATAACTAAAAAAATACAGCCAACTAACACAATAAAACACAATTAAAACATGATAACATCATAAAAAAACATGCTTTTTTTTTTTAAATAAAATAAAAAAGACTGTTTTTGCAAATAAACTTCTATTGTAGTTTTTAATTAATATTTTAATCAGTTCTTATTTTTATATTTTCCATTATTTTCTTCCTTACTATGTACAATTAGAATAAATAGTTTAAAATCACATTTTAACATTTTTTTAAAAACTTAAAAACATTTTTTTACTGTAGCGTTTTTACAAACATTTTTGGTAAGACTTTACAAGTTACAGTTTAAATGAACTAACAATTAAAATACGTATACAGCATTTATTAGTGTCAGTTCACATTAATTTCAACATTTACTAATACATTTAAAAAATAAATAAATAAAATGTAATGAATAAATGAATGAATGAATGAATAAATAAATAAATATTTTTTATCTGTGTTACAAATATGAACAAATAGAATTAAATTATTTTTATTTTAAATTAAATAAACAAACTGAAATGAATAAATTGAAATGAATTAATACTAGGTATTTTTTCTGTGTGACAAATATGAATAAATAGAATTAATTTTTTAAAAAATAAATAAATAAATAATCTTAGATTTGCACTATGAACATGCAATGAAATGTTTTTTTTACTTAACAGTAACATCAGATTAATAAATTATGCTAAATTATATTTTAAAAAACTGCTTTTAGTTAAAACATTCACTAATGTTAACAAACAAGACCTTATTGTAAAGTATTACCACATTTTACCATATTATCATGTGAACAAACAATGCATTTTTATTGTCTAACATTGACTATTAAATGTTGCAAAAAAAAAAACAAACAAAAAAAACATTACTACCTAGTTAAAAATTACTTAGAAATCAACTAATAACAAATTAGTCTTTATTTTAAAGTTACTGATATTTTGCTAAGATTTAACAATCAGGCCCCAGTAGTTAACTAATTAAATATATATAAAATAATTGAAAAAAATGTAAAATATAACATATAGGCCTATATATATAATTGTCTGTTATTTATAGATATTTCAAGATCTGTGGATCAGCCTGCGATGAAGAAACAGATTTGTCACGTGTGTGTCGGATCACGTGTGTGTGTGTGTGTGTTGTTCAGGATTGATGAGTGTTTTGCTAAACTGACATTTACAATCATATTTGTGCAGATGTTCATAAACACACTTCATGTGCTGAATTCCAGCTGCTGCATGAATCCTGAATGAAATCTAGTTTAATTTGAGCTCGTCTTGCGGTTCCTCACACAAACGAGTGTGACAATCTGCCGGTGTAAAACAGGTACGGCGCGTCCGAAGATCACGAGCACCCGCTGATCCGCCGCTCTGACAAGGTGAGAGCATTACCTGCACGGAAGCGTCACCGCTCTCCTTTACTCTCCGCCGCCGCCGGACGGCTTCATTTCAGCCCCGCTGCACCCGATGCTTCATTAGGGCATGCTGGGAAAGCGGGCGGCTCGTCACACTAACGCCTGAGCTAATTAAACAGGGTCTGGACACGCCGGGCGTCGCACAACATTATTATGAGAGAAGTTTCACGTGTGTGAGAGATTTCTCATAATGAGAGACATCTGAATACAGCACGGCCCGAAATAACAGCACATCGTCAAAAGACACAGATCATTAACCACAACAGCCACGATTAAATTAAAACCTCGCGCTCTGACGGCGTTCTGAACTGATAATTTTATAAATGTGCTTTCAAACCACACAAATCAAACATTCTAATGAACTTATGCAAAATAACCAGCATGTTTACATAATCCTAAAATAAAACTCGTAAGAACACACCACATTGAAATTCATTATTTACAAAAATACTCTTGCAAAAAAGTTCCGTAGCAATAGCACAATATCAGATAATACTTTAAAACACCTTCACAGTACCATAGTATTGTACACACCTACAAATACAACAGAATTATAATGGAATGACATCCCAGTTTTTTTAAAAATAATTTGGTGCATAAATAAATGAATAAAATTTGGTATATAAATACTATTTTTAATAAATATTAAGTCCATTTAATAAAGATTTGTATTTTTCCATAAAAAATTAACAATGCCTACCTAAATAAATAAACAAATTAATAAATATTTAGCAAATAATTATTTTAAAATTAATTTTTAATTTGTAATTAATTTGTAATTTAATTTTTAATAAAAAAAAAATTAAATAAATGAATGGTACACATATTAATAAATAAATATATAAATATATTTCTATTTTAAAATTCAATTAAAATAAATATTTAGTTTAATAAATATATTTTATATTTTATTATTTTATTTAACAAATTAATAGTGAATATCCTCATAAATAAATAAACATTGTTTAAAAAAATACTTTTTTAAAAGAAATTAAAATTATATATATATACATATATAACACACACACACACACACACACACATATATATATATATATATATATATATATATTCTGTTTATTAAACTACATAACTAAAGCTGACTTGTAGCAGTGTAAATGTAAAATTAATAATTACATCATTATTGAAAAGATATATTAATTGAATGTTTTTATTTTAAATACACAAAAATATAAAATAAAAACAACTCAATTAACCACTTATTTTTGCATAATAAATAAACAGTGCATATCCAAATAAACAAATAAATAGACAAATTAATAAATATTTATGCAAATAATTATTTTAAATAGTTTTTTATTTGTAATTAATTTGTAATTTAATCTCAGCTTTTCAATAAAAAATGTAATAAATTAATGGTACACATATAAAAAAATAAATAAATACATAAATAAATAAAAAAATTAATAAATGTCTTTAAAATTCAATTAAAAAGAAATATTTCGTTTAATAAATGTATTTTATTTAATAAATGGATAGTGAATATCCATATAAATAAACATTGTTTAGAAAAATATGAATGTTTTTTAAAGAAATTAATATTAACTAAATATATATATTTTTTTTCTGTTTATTAAACTAAATAAATAAACTGACTTGAAGTTGCAGTATTTAATGAACAAATAATAATTACATCATTATTTATTATCATAAATATCCCAGAAATAATAACATTTTAAAATATTTTCACATTGAAAACACTTATTTTAAATTCTAATAATATTTTACTGTATTTTCGACAGTAGAGTATATATTTATTTTTAGTCAGTATTTCAGGTCAGAGGGTTTCGGCTGATAATAAAGTCTGGGAATCCCTGACATACAGTGTAAAAATTGGTGTAAAAGTGATTAACGCGAGGTGTAACGATCAGCATCGGTTCATCATCAAAGCGGACGGACATTTACATTCATCGGGCTCTGAGCGACGGCTGTAATTTCCAGTAATGACTGGCGCTCATTATTCTGTTCACACTCCGGTCCTGAACCCTGTGAAAATCATTATGTGGCTGAAATGGGAAGGAAGGGGCCGCTCTTTAAACTCAAACCCTCCAGGTCTCATTTGCTAATAAAACCCGGCGAGGTCAAAGCCCGAGAAAAGGCCCGGCGGCGCCTCTCAAATGTCAATGTAGACAAGCCTATTCTCACATTGTGCCACCAATCAAAAACGCTCTCGCTGTGAGAGGAAAAAACCTGCAAGAAAAGAGCAGGAAAAATAATAGCGCGTGAGCCGGCGAGCTTTTGTCTGACTCCGACAATGAGGACGGAAAAAACCTTCGCTCCGTCTGCCTGTCTCGCAAATGAAAGCTGAAGAACTTTCATAAACTCCGAGGAAAGGCTTTTCTGTCTTTCTGCCGCCGCGTCGGCTAATTGGCCGGCGAACAGTCAGCGATCGGACGCTCCCGCGCGTTTAATGACATTATCCGCCGCGCCACGGAACGCCGTAACGTCACCGTCAAGCGACACCTGAACGCGCTTCGTTAATTCAGTGTTTCCCAGTCAAACGGGAGATTCAACACGAACAAGTGCAGGACTGGAGATCATGAAGATCGAACTGATGAGGAAAACATCATTTCAGAAGCACGCTGGCCTACTGTAATTAAATAAAAGGCCATGGAGACAGACATTTATTTTTCTAGAAGACCAGAAACGGGACTTGTGATCTTACTAAATAATAAAATATTATAGGATTTTTAAATGTTTTTTTTAAAGAGGCTGCAATTTTATTTGTTCAAAAATACAGTAAAAATGGTTAAATATATTACAGTTTAAAATCACTGTTTTCTATGTGAATATCTGTTAAACTGAGAAATCTGAGAAATATCAGAAATCATTCTAATATGCTGATTTAAACATTTTGAAAATATTTATACGCATTTTAATTCATTTACATTTAAAATGTATATTACATTTATTTACATTATTTATGATCTACATTGCTTAAAAAGCATATTCTTTTAATGTTACATGTATATTTGAAACAACATTTTTTGAAAATTTTATATTTTTATTACAATTTTATAACACTTTTATATTTACAGTTTATTTATGTTTGAATACTATATTAATTTAAATATAATATGGACAATAAATTACTTAATTTTAATAATAAAAAGCTGAATTTCCAGCATCGTTACTATAGTTTTCAGTGTCACATGATCCTTCAGAAATCATTCTAATATGCTGATTTGCTGTTTAAACACTTTTAATTTACATATATTTATATATATATATATATCATTGCCCTTATTTATGAGCTTTAGTACTGAATGTATATACGATTCATTTAAAATTTATATTTAAAATCACATTTTATTCATTTTTATTAATTAAATTAATATTTAATTTTTTAAAATTAAAATAAAATGTACGTTCTTAATTACATTATAACATTTATATTAGTTTACAATTTTTATAGGTGAATACTACATTAATTTAAATTTCATATGGAGAATTAAAAATTATTTAAATTTAATTAAAAAAAAATATATATATATATATATTCTTTATTCATATTATATAATAACATTTATATTACTTTACAATTTTTTTTTTATACGTGAATACTAAATTAATTTAAATTAAATAATTAAAAAAATAATTTATTTTTAATTAAAATAATAATTAATAATAATATTAATAAAAATATGGCCTGGAGGAGGCTCTCAAATATTAATTTAAAATTCATATGAATAATTACAAATTATTAACTTGTAATGAAACTGAAAATTTTGCATTAAAAATTAAAAATAAATCTTTATTTAATATTTCTGATTGTTACCAATTTTAAAAACAGCTGTGCTGCTCAATTGTTTTGCTTTTACGATCACTTTTGATCACTTTCATGCATCCTTGATGAATTGAAGTATTAATTTGTTTTACATTTTACTTTTGAATGTAAGCAGCACAACTGTTTTCAACATTGCTAGTAATCATAAATGTTTGTTGAGCAGCAAATGAGCATATTAGAATGATTTCTGAAGCATCATGTGACACTGAAGACTGGAGTAATGATGCTGAAAATTCAGCTGCGCATCACAGGAATAAATTACAGTTTAACAGATATTCACATAGAAAACAGCTGTTTTAAATTCTAATAATATTTTATATTTTTTACTGTATTTTTGATC
>VONZ01002177.1:0-64259 GCA_012976165.1 Labeo catla
TGCTTGAGGTACGTATTCCAGCTGTTCAGAATGCAAATATCCAGGGTGTTTTGCTAAAGGTTAATGCTCTGTGTTATTGGAGATATCCCCTACACCAAACCCAACCCTAAACCTAACCGATAGTATTAACAAATGCAAAACTGATTAAAAAGTGTATTTTGTGATGTAGCCATGCTATTTTTACTTCTTCATTCAGATTTGAGCTGTTCTGTTGAATCGTAGTTTCACGGTTTCGAACCGGAGCTCTTCATCACCCAAGTGCAACGCCGTATCGCGTGAGCTAGCGAGCAAACTATCTGCGTTTGAAAACTCATGTATATGAAGCTGTATATGTGACGACAACGTTTTAAAGTATCAATTTTCATATTGCGCAGGATGTTAAAATTGTTTTAAAACCATAATATAATATTCAGCAGTAGTAATCGTCTGAAAATTAGGCTTTATTAATCAAAACTCTACTTGTAAATCATACTATGTGTGAAAAGGAATCAAAGTTACTGCCTCTAGCGTTCATTTTAACCTGAAACTGCAGTGATTCGTACATATAGGTACGTTTTTTCAGGTTTGCAGAAATGTATATATGTGACTTTTCTTGTCTTTATCGGACCCGGTTTGTCCCACCCTTCATCAGCACACAGACTCTGGACTTGGATGACATTGGAATTTATTTGAGGCCTGCACACAGAGCAGCAGGAGACAAAATGGAAGTTCAGCATTTGTTTTGTAGTTCCACCCACAGCAGTTCTTCATAGCTCTGCTGCTCTTAATATAACAGTAAACACTATGGTATTATAAACAAAACATACAAAAATAAAACAGGAATCTGAAATATGGTACATTCTCCATGACAATGAAACAGACTTTAACAATTCAATATTCTTTTTGTTCTGTTTTCTTTCTATTCTTCTTAACCTTATGGCATTGTGATCGTATAAGACATTTTTAAATCAAACAGAAATAAGAATATAAAGATTGTATATCAAGGAAAAGGATAGTATGAGGTAAATAAATTATATAACTTACGTCATCCATTTTATAGAATGTATGAAAAGTTAATGAAAATATTAAATTTCTTAGTAAAACCATTAATTGAGTGCTTTACAAAACACAGTTAGCACACAACTTTTACTTAATACAGAAAATGCAATACTGAATAAACAGAGTAAATTCGTAAACACTATATGATAAAGAAACAATTACCTGCACACAAAGCAGCAGGAGACAAATTGGAAGTTCAGCATTTGTTTTGTAGTTCCACCTATTCAGAATACGTTTCACTTTGTTAGCACGTGGAAAAGATGGCGCACGTGGAAAAAGAGTACATCAGATGGAAATAACGGTATGAAAACAACATGCATACAAACAGAAAACTCGCTTTACAGATCAATCCATGTCTGTTATGTTCATTAGTCTTCAAACAGCGTCTATCATTTCACATGAAACAATATTGTTAACTTTCAGTGTGGAGCTACAACAAAAGCGACTCACCCACAGCAGTTCTCCATAGCTCTGCTGCCGATTACGTGAACACGGGGGACAATAGCGCCACCGGAGTAACCAGTAGGAAGCGCGATCCCATTAACGCAGGATTTAAAGAACCATAGCGCTGTCATTTTTATACCGTTACATATAGAGGCACGTATGTCCAATGAGCCTAAGTTGCGAAAATCTGAGCATCACACCAGTCCTCAGGTTCCTATACTGGCTTCCAGTTATATTTAGAATTGATTTTAAAGTATTTTTACTCATTTATATAAATCATTCAATGGCCTAGGACCTAAATCCATTGCAGATATGCTCACTGAATATAAACCTAACAGACCACTCAGATCATTAGGATCGAGTCAGTTAGAAATACCAAGGGTTCACACAAAACAAGGGGAATCTGCTTTTAGCTATTATGCTGCCCGCAGTTGGAATCAGCTTCCAGAAGAGATCAAATGTGCTAAAACATTAGCTACATTTAAATCTAGACTTAAAACTCATCTGTTTAGCTGTGTATTTACTGAATGAGCACTGTGCTTCGTCCGATCTGATTGCACTATATATAATCCTTTTCTATTTTTAACTGTCTTAAATTGATTTGAAATCAATTTTTAAATCATTTAAAATTTTTTTATTGTTGTGATTATTGTTTTTATGATTATTCTACTTGCTTTTATGTAAAGCACTTTGAATTACCTCTGTGTATGAAATGTGCTATAGAAATAAACTTGCCTTGTCTTGGGTGGAAAAGATTGGACACAATAATAAATTTGTTTATGTGTTGTTGTTGTTGTTGTTGTTGTTGTTGTTTATTTTTTATTAAATTCCCCAGAAACTCAAAACAAAGCATTTTACCCACATAAAGATGTAATAACTGCATAAACATTAATAGAATTAAATGAAAATGAAAAGGCATCACAAATATACATTCATTTTATTTGGCTGATCAAACAGCATCATGTGCATACAAAAAGAGGGCAGTGGTTAAATGGTAAATGTGCAATGGTTGCAGATATGTGAGATTACAAGTTTTCCCAAATATTTCACTCTGAAAGCCTGCAGGTCTTGTTGTTTCTTCATTTATGCTTGTTTTAGTATGTATGGTTGCTCTTTTACACCACAGCTTTAATTCTGGCTCCTTTATAACGATGAAAGAGCTTTACATAACAGAACACCGTCTATTTTTTAAATACTCATTCTCCTTTAATTCTTCCACTTTACTTTTCAAATTATTCAGTTCTTCTGCTTGTTTTCTGGCTTCAACATCATATATCTGCTTCATGGCTCTCATTTCCTCATAATGTTTCCACTCTGTATACATTCTATCTTTTTCTCGCTCTCTTTGAAATATCTCTCTCATTTTCTCCAGTTCTTCTTGTTTTTCCCACAGTTGTTTGTCTTTTATCTTTCTTTCTTCTTCCTGTTTCTGTCTCTCGTACTTTGTATTCTTTCTTCCTTTTTCTCTCTCTCTTTCAAATTTCTCTCTCATTTTCTCCAGTTTTTCACTCAGTTGTTCTTCTCTTTTTTTCTGTTGTTTTTTAAACTGTGATCTTTGATTTTCAATCTCTCTCTTCATCTTTTCCATTTCTCTGTCATATTCAGCTCTTTGCTGTTTTTCCTGTCTTGATCGTTTCTGGTTTTCAGTCTCTCGTTTTTTCTGTTCTGTTTTCTCCTTTTCCTCAAACTCTTTTAACAGTTTTTCCTCTTTTTGTCTGAACTCATTCTCTTTTAGTTTTCTCTCCTCATCTGCTTTTCTTTTCTCTTCTTCGAGTCTCTTCTTGAGCTTTTCCATTTCTGTCTCATATTTCTCAATTTGAGCCTGAATTTCTCTTTCTCTCTCGTTCTTTATTTCCTCCATTCTCCTCCTAATGGACATCTCTGCCTCCTCAAACATGCTGTTAGTGAAGTATCGACCCTCATTTGTTTTTTTCACCTCTTCTATCATGTTTAACAGTTGAATCACTTGAGTTTTATCCTGTTTTTCCCTGTTATTGAAAACCAGGAATCTGTTTCCACAATCTCTGATCAGTTTCTTCAGTTCTGCATTGTTACTTCTCTTCACATAATCGTCTATAGATTTACTCCCAAGTTCGTCTCCTCTAGTGAACAGAACGATGCTGAATTGAGCAGCTTTATGACCAAAGATCCTCTTTATCAGATCCACAGTGTCTGTTTCTTCCTTGGTGAATCGTCCTACCCTCAACACAGTGACAAACACATGAGGTCCAGGTGACGACAGTGAAACACATTTGATTATTTCTTCCGCTGCTTGTTCATTTTTCAGTGTCGTGTCAAAGAGTCCTGGAGTATCAACAACAGCTACTGATCGACCAGCAACTTCACCAACTCCTTTCTGACAAACAGTCGTCACTGAATCTGCATTTGGTTCACTTACAAACTCCTCTCTTCCCAGAATAGTGTTTCCTGATGCACTCTTTCCATTTCCTCTCCTCCCAATCAACACGATCCTCAGACACTTCAGATCATCTTGTTTATCTTCAGCTCCTAGAACACATTATAAATACGTGTCATTTAAATACATGATGACTAACAGGCAACTAGTTCGTTTATTCTGTGTCTGTGTGTGAGATAATGACTGTCCACAACAGCAGATGACACTAGTCTGTTTTCATCCTTCAAAAATGGCAGCATGAACTAGATGTGCCTTCACCGTTTCCTTGCTTTGGCACCTTTATTTTTCTTCTCATGCACTGGTCTACAAATCTGAACAGCCAATCAGACTGATCTTTTTCCTGATGAACTGGCTGAACTAAAGCTGACAAGTGAAAAACTAGCCCCACAGATCACAATTTGGGTCCAAATGAAGAATAAAATTCACTCACCGTCTGACTGAATCTTCTGCTTTAATTCTTTGATTTGATCTTCCAGTGTCTTCATTTCTTTCTTGTGTTGTTCCTCCAGTTCATGTCTGGCTCTGTTCTCTTGAGTTCTCACATACATCTGAACTGAATAGGGTTCGGTCTTCATATTCTCTATATAATCCAGCAGTTCTGGGATCTGTCGGGAGTTTACAGGTTCCTTTAATCCAATCACTTTATATCGACCCCCACAGAGGCTCTGAGAGTCAACGACAGATTTAGCAAAATCTATGACAGGTTCATGAACACTCATTTCAGAGGTAAATATCACCATGAAGTGCTTTTGGGAGTCAAATATCTTCTGGATCTTCTCTATTTCTGCTTTGTTGTCATTAGTAAGAGGACCAACAGGAATAATGAAGAGGAAAACATGAACTCCAGGATGACAGAGAGACACACAGCGGAGAGTCTGACGCATCACTTCCTCCTCTGAGAGACGAATCAGAGCTGGAAGCTCCACCAGATTGATCAGACGACCATGAAGATCCACGTCTGATCTTCTGTCTGTCTGCTGCAGGATCTGCTCTGATATGGAGGATTTTAATGTGTCGTCGCTCCCACACACAACCAGATTCAGCTTTGACACTGGAAAATGTAGAAAATATTAGACACTTGTTATAAAATGTAAGTAGAAAACACAGAGTCTTTGAATTTACAGGCTGTTTGACTTACTATTAGGACGAATGATATCTGGACTTTGCACTGTCCTGCTAACTGCAATCAAAAAAAAAAGAAACATAAATAAGTATAAGTTTTGATCGTATTACATACTTCATTGCCCTGAAAGGCTAAAACTTTGTTGAACTATTAGTGAATATTAGAGTGTAACGGTACACAGTTGTCACAGGTTCAGTATGTAGTTTGGTTTTGGGGTTGTGGAAAACAGAAAATGCATTTTTTTATTATTTATTTATTTTGATCAGACAGTAGTGCTACATGAAACAGAGAAACTCACACATATCTGTCTATTCTAGCATTGTGAACAGTGAACTTGACTTTATAAACATTCAAATTACATTTTGGGAAATGATTGCAGTGCAGTTTCTGGAATAGCGATCAGCCAAAATAATGCTAAAAACTAGTTCTGAATCATAACCGGTTGACCCCAAAACCTTCCCACACCGCTGATTTAAAACAAGCAGGTGGTTCTTTGAGCCCTTGCTGCCATCTGAACTCACGTCGTGTGCCAATATTATACTCTGTGTTATACTCTTCTGTAGCTCCTAAAGTGACTCTGGCTGAATGCAATAAATAAATGAATGTGTTTAATACTATCACAATTTTAACAAACTGTAAGCAAGCATAGTTGTGGGACAAAACACTGCTCATCCACTTAGTGATGCACACATTGAGAAACCTGTTGAAAATGCTCTAATTATTGCAGATTTTTTTTTTGTACAAAATGTTAAAAATAGAATCGGCAAAGGTCGGCTTAATGAACATATTAGATCCCTTTCTACAAAAGCTCTTTTTGTAAATAATATGATCACATATCATGGCCTAGATGTGCTGTGTTTCACAGAAACCTGACTAAAACCAGATGATTACATAAGTCATCATGTCAGTTCACTGCTGATTCATTGATGTCATTGTGCAGCTCAGTTCAGTTCTCTTCACACGGTATCTGTGTCATTAAGAATCAATGATGACTTTACTGACTTTAACTGGAAAATTGTGCATTTACTAATGTCCTGTTAAGGTTTTGCTGTTTATAAAGCTCTGTGTGGTCTAGCAGCAGAGTATATAGCTGATATACCATACCATATACCATATTCTGTATCAAGATCTCTACATTCATGTAACCAACTGCTTCTATCTGTTCCTCTGTCCCGCTTAAAGACTAAGGGTGACCGAGCCTTTGTAGTTGCAGCTCCTAAACGTGGTAATGCTCTTCCAGTTGTTGTGAGATCCTCTCCCATTTTGGGCACATTTAAATCTACACTGAAGACTCATTTGTTCTCTTGAGCCAATTGTGCTGCCTGAGAATATAAGGGTTTCTTAGTTGTTTATGGATTATCTGCATGTTTTATTTTTATATATTTCCAAATATTGTTTGTAATTGTACAGCGCTTTGGTTTAATTTTAAATGTGTTCTGTTAAATCTGTGACCGCATTTATTAACTGACTTACCACTGGGGTGACTGAAATCTGGAAAACTGAAGCCCACTGTAAAACACAATAACACAAACACAGATAGTGAACATTATGCCTAAAATAATTCAGAATGATGAGATCAAATATGAATATAAAATATAATTTGAATCTAAAAAAGTAACTTTTTTGAGCATTCCAACTTTAAAATGCTTGTGTGACTTTGACATAATAAACATTTTTAATCTACAACTTATCAGTGGCTAGTGGTGACTTTTATTTTGATAACTACCAGAAATGTCTACAATTGTTCAGCAATTTTAACACTGGTTGTTTTAAATGTGCTTTTAAATGATTAATTTTTCTATGCCAAAAATCATTAGGATATTAAGCAAATACTTTTTTGTAAATTTCCTACCTTAAATATATTACAACTTAATTTTTGATTAGTAATATGCATTGCTAAAAACTTAATTTGGACAACTTTAAACGCGACTTTCTCAATATTTTGAATTCCAGATTTTCAAATTGTATCTCAACCAAATATTGTCCCATCCTAACAAACATAAATCAACGAAAAGCTTATTTATGTAGTTCATTGTAAACAGTCAATGAACAAGTATGGTTTAATTGCTCAAATATGTGGGATCACTGTATCTTTAAGACAACAAAACTATGAAGACTTACAAGGGTTTGGGATCTGTGCTAAACCGGATGTGCTTCTTTTTTCCTTTTTCTCTTTATGGCTCTCATCCATATTTCCATCCTCTGAGAGGTCAGAATCCACAGCTCTGCTGTCTTCTGTGTCCTTTGATGAGCCAATCTTTGGTGTTTCTATAATCGTCTCACAATATTTTCTCTTCCGTGTATTCTCTACGGTTTTGAAAATCTGAGCGCAGATATTTGTTTGATCCTTAACGTGAACATGTCCTCCTCCACACTCTGCTGTTAACTGTTGAATAGATTCATTAACTTCAGCTCTGTGTGTCTGTTCATCAGTGGTGATCACTATCGTGTGTTTAATGGCATCTTCACTGAACAGTTTGAGCAGGTGTTTGACTCTTCTCAGGTCGTCCTCAGTGAAGTGTTTGTGCTGCAGTACGAGTATGAAGACATGAGGTCCTGGATCAGACAGATGGACACACTCTCTCACTGTCTGTGTGATCTGATGATCTGAGATGTTGGTCTGGAGCAGCTGAGGACTGTTGATGATGATCACGTGTCTGTCCTTCAGTCTTCCTGAGACTCTCTCTACAACATCTGGAGGAGCTTCGCTCTTAAACGCATCTGTCCCTAAGATTAAGTTTCCCACGAGACTGTTTTCTGACGCATTCTTCCCCAGAAGAACAATCCTCACTGCAAACAGTCAAATCAGACATTCAGTGTTTACAAGACTCTGTGACAGCATTTAAACATCCATCGTGAGAGAAAAGCAAATAACAAACAGTGGTCAATTTGTGATTTGTCTTGTTAGAATTTATATTTCCAGCAATAGATTTACAAAAGTAATTTTCTTACACTGTATTTTGTCCCAGTACAAACATCTGTACAGAGTTTTAAATCAGGGCACCCCCATTTTTCTTACTCCACTGGTACATTCTTTTTCTTGTTTTAAAAATTATTATTTATTTTTTCTAAAATCAGAATGAAAATCACATAAAACATAAACGTATCACTGTAAGAGGTTGCAATGAAAAACACTAAACTGTAGAAATATCACACTTTGCTGTTAAAGCATTTACTAATTGACTTACTAGTGGGGAGACTGAAAAACACAAGAACACAAACACAGCGAACATTACATGCACTGCATGACTGAAATAATTTATAATTACGAGATCAAATTAGAGTATAAAATACAATTTGAATGTAAAAGGTAACTCATAAGCACTCTAATTTTAAAATAATATGTGTAAGACTTTGACATGATAAACAAAAAAAAAAAAAAGGAAAAATAGCAGTCATATTGTAAGAAATGAACAGACATCTTTAAATATGAGGAATACATTGATTTTGTAAATGTTTTTAAGTTGCAAAGGGCCCAAGAACCAGTTTTTCTCTCTCTCTCTCATTTCTGATCTACTACTTATTGCCTTTATTATTAAATGAAGGAACACCCTGAAGATTCAGTGTCCCATGGGCTGAAGCAGTGTGATCTGACCTGCTCTGACAGCTGAAAATAAATGAAGACTGTTGAGAAAACATGAGAGAGAAAATAAAGAGGGGAAAGAGAAGAAAAGATGAAGAAGAAAAATAGAGAAGAGGGGAGCTGGGAGGGAAATAAAGGTCTTTTACTTTTACTCCTTTCCTAAATAGAGTGAGGGAATACGCCCCCTTGAGGACTGTGTTATTTTATTTTTTTATCTGTGAAACAAACGTTCAGAATAGTTATGTATAAGGAATATAATTATATTATAAATAGCCTATACTTCAGCATTGTTGTCTCCGATATTTATAGCCTGTTTGCTCTGCACTATGTAACACTATTTGCGGTTTTCTCCTGTCGATCTGTCTGCCTGGTTTGTGGTATTTGATCTGTTTTCATGATTTTTATATAAATATAAAATGTTATATTTATATAAATATAAATATAAATATAAATATCATATAAATTCGTTGCAGTGACACTGACGTTTATCTTTTAGTCCTACTCTTACTGTCGACAGCGTTCGTGTCTAGAAAAAAAAAATATAATAATACAATAAAAACCACGACATGAAACACAGCGAAACTGACATTAACATCAGCAAGTACTTTAACTCCACATAAATACAGTTTAATGCTTAAGCGACATCATTAAGATTAGATTAGGAAAAAAAAATAACAAAACAAAAAATATAAAAAATAAAAAATAACATAGCAATATTAATGTCTCGTTTACTTTCTTTCGATCTTACCTGAATCAAACGCCATTTTCTCACCAACAGCCTGAAATCAAAGGTCAGATTTATTGTAATGATTAAATGGACACATATAAACTCATCTGAGTCACACTGAGGAAGATTTTACGAGCTCAATAACGCCAATAAAACAAGACATGTACACTGTAATGAGATTATACACATTAAATGAGTCTTCCTTGGTATCCAGTAACATTTGGGCTTCATAATACTTGGAAAAAAGTGTTTCTTGTTTTTAGCATTCTACCAAAATAGTGACATATTTAACTGAATACATATGGGCAGATTCAGACACTGGCTGTGAAAACATTCCACCCTGTTACACATAGTTATCACTAAAAGTTATAACTATAAAAACAATAATGAGCTTTTCCTGAAAAAACGCTGAAAATCTTACTGTTCAAAAACGTTTGACTGATAGTGTATATAAAAACTGAAGCTGAAGACATAATCTTGTCTGGTTTTTGACTGTTGAGCTTCCAGATGCAAATAAGGCTGAACTTGAATCTGAGCATATTATTGGTGTTTTGTTTCATCCCATTTCAAGTATTTTATTCATTTGTATCATAATTCCTGTAAACACTGACATGTGATTCATGTTCCAATCAGAAGCCCACACTACATAGCCTGTACAGAGCCAATCGCAAATTGGAGCGATATTCAGTTGAGCAAGATTTTCCTTTGTCTTTTTTCTTACCAGTCGCACCCCGAAATATTTTAATATTGTGTGCTATCAATACGCAGGGTATTGAAGTCGCTTTTGCGCTGTTTACTTTAACTTTTGCTTTCGTGATTAGCTGGCACTCTGGGTAAAGGATGTTGATGTCAATGAGCATAAGATTAAGCAGCAAATCCTCCTGCATGGTCTGTCAGTCATCTCTCCTTACCCTTTTCTTTTTTTATCAATGAGCGATTTAGATTTTTAGCCCCCTTAACCTACTCCCAAACCTAAACCTACCCATAAAATATGCATTTTCTTCATCTGATCAATAAACGATTTAGATTTTTAGCCCCCTTAGTCCACCCCCAAACCTACCCAGTTTTTAGCTAATATAAAATTATATAAAGGGAACTGACCAAAATATGCAGGGAAATGACCATTTTAGTAACAATATAACATAAAATAGTTTTATTAATAGTTTATGCTCATGAACAATCAGTGAATGTAACTAATTACAATTACATTTATTTTGTAATTAAATTACGTAATTCCGTTACATGTAACTAGTTACTCCCCAACACTGGAAATCACACAGAAAAGAGCAAAATGTTATCATTTCATATTGAGTAAATGATTAAACAATTTAATAATGAAACTGAAAAGGACATTGATATTGTCACCGGGAGAAACAGACGAGAGGCGAGCGGATCCATATGCGAGCTTTTATTGGGAAGAGGCAAAGACATGGTCGTACAGGCAGGGTCGAGACGGGAGCAGACAGGTAAATCACAGGCAGACGAAGAGAGAAAACCAGTAAACGAGCGATAATCCACAAGGCAGGCGGCTAGACAGAAGGAAACGAGAAAACCAGGCAGGAGATCGAACTAGGAACCAGAAACAATGGGAATAACAATACAACAATCCATGACGTAAACTGGGAAAGTCCGAGGCTTTATAGGAAGCCCGACTGGTCACGGGGGCTGACGCATTCAAAGCGGTGGAGGATGGGAGATGCAGTCCGGAGTGTAGTGCAACAGTCAGAGTGAGTAGGTGAAGTGAGAGTGACATCTGGTGGTGAGCGGACAACGGGACACCGACCAGATTCGTGACATAGCCCCCCCCCAAGGAGCGGCTTCCAGACGCTTGAAGGGAACAACAGTCCAGGGGAGCGGTGGGGTGGGAGCGCGACAGGGCGATGGCTGGAGGGCCAGGTCCATGTGGGGGGCTCAGTGATAGAGGCAGGACTGACAGAGCAGGTGCCCTCCAGGGCGGAGCCGGAGGAGCCCTCCAGGGCGGAGCAGGAGGCGGAGCAGGAGGCGGAGGAGCACTCCAGGGCGGAGCAGGAGGCGGAGGAGCCCTCCAGGGCGGAGCCGGAGGCCGAGCAGGAGCCCTCCAGGGCGGAGCGTGAGGCGCGGGCGCCCTCCAGGGTGGAGCAAGAGGCGCAGCAACCCTCCGGGGCCGAACAGGAGGCGGAGCAACCCTCCAGGGCGGAGCAGGAGGCGGAGGAGCCCTCAGGGCGGAGCAGGAGGCAGCAGGACCCTCAGGCCGAGCAAGAGGCAGCAACCCTCGGGGGGCGAACAGGGCGAGCAACCCTCCAGAGGAACAGGAGGCGGAGCAGGAGGCGCCACGGGAGGCGCAACAGCCCTCCCAGGCAGAACAGGAGGCGGGGCAGGAGGCACAGCAGCCCTCTGGGGCAGAGTAGGAGGCGCAGCAGCCCTGCGGGGCAGAACAGGAATCCGCATCACGCTCTGGGACCTGGGGAGAGCAGGGACAGAGGAGGCAGACAGAATAGAGGGAGAAGGCGCAGCAGCCCTCCGGGGCGCAGCAGCCCTCCGGGGCGGAGCAGGAGGCGCAGCAGCCCTCCGGGGCGGAGCAGGAACCCGCGATACGGTCTGGGACCTGGGGAAAGCAGAGATAGAGGAGGTAGAAAGAGTATGGGGAGAAGCAGAGAGTCTGTAGAGGGACGCCGCCTCCATGGGAGGATCCACAGCCGAAGCTGACACCTCAGGAGGCATTGGCGCGGCTTCTCCGACTGGTGAGGCCTCTGGGTCTGTCTCCTGGTCAGCCGGGAGCTCTGGAGCAGGCTTGAGATCAGACAGGAGCTCAGGATCAGGCTTGAGATCAGGCGGGACCTCTGGCGCAGACTTGAGACCGGACGAGACCTCTGGAGCAGACTTGAGGTCAGACGTGATCTCTGGAGCAGACTTGGGACCAGACGGGGCGTGACTTGAGTCTGGGCCGTCAGGCAGGGCGTGACTTGAGTCTGAAACCGCTTCGGGAAGACCGGCCATGATGGGTGCCGACTCAGGAGCAGAAAACATGACGTGACCAGGCTGTGGCTTGACTGAGACGGCCTGAGCAGGCTGTGGCTTGGCTGACGGGGCTTTAGCCGGCTCTGACATGGCGGCCATCTTGTGCGGTGGCTCTGGCGAGGCGGCCATCTTGTGCGGTGGCTCTGGCGTGGCGGCCATCTTGTGCGGTGGTTCTGCAACTTGGCTTGAGACAGGAAACACAGCTCCAGCTTGGTTTGACTCAGGAACAACATGGCTTGACTCAGGAACAACATGGCTTGACTCAGGAACAACATGGCTTGACTCAGGAAACACAGTTGCAACTTGACTTGACTCAGGGAATGTAACTGTACCTTTAAACGGCTCTTGTATGGCAGCTGTGACGTGACGGAGCTCTATGATCGCCGCCATCTTGTGAACGGGCTCCGCCGTTGCCGCCATTAGAGCGATGCTATCCATTACCGTCGCCGCCATTTGAGCAATGCGATCCATTGCCGTCGTCATAGCTCGGGCGCGCTCCAGCGTGGCCGCATTTCCCCGAGTGAGCCAAGCGGCCAGCGGATCTGTGGCGTCGCGCTCCGGCGCGGCCGTCATTATATGAGCGGGGTGCGCGGCCGCCATTACCGCGTTGTCGCGTTCCTCCTCCGCGACCCCCACAGTAAACGACGAGCCCACACACAACAATGCATAGTCCATACCCGTGTCTTGTCCGTGGTGAAAGCTGCTGGATCCTTGTGTGATGGATTGTTCTGTCACCGGGAGAAACAGACGAGAGGCGAGCGGATCCATATGCGAGCTTTTATTGGGAAGAGGCAAAGACATGGTCGTACAGGCAGGGTCGAGACGGGAGCAGACAGGTAAATCACAGGCAGACGAAGAGAGAAAACCAGTAAACGAGCGATAATCCACAAGGCAGGCGGCTAGACAGAAGGAAACGAGAAAACCAGGCAGGAGATCGAACTAGGAACCAGAAACAATGGGAATAACAATACAACAATCCATGACGTAAACTGGGAAAGTCCGAGGCTTTATAGGAAGCCCGACTGGTCACGGGGGCTGACGCATTCAAAGCGGTGGAGGATGGGAGATGCAGTCCGGAGTGTAGTGCAACAGTCAGAGTGAGTAGGTGAAGTGAGAGTGACATCTGGTGGTGAGCGGACAACGGGACACCGACCAGATTCGTGACAGATATGAATAAGACCATTGATATGACAACTTAAAAACAATAATAATTAAATTAATACCACAATTTTACGATACTGTTTATCCCCTAACCCAACCCTAAACCTATGCCTTACAGAAAACCTGTTTGCATTATTACATTTTCAGATAAACATAATTTACTATTTTTAATCATTTATTTACATTGTGGGGACCACAGACACACACACACACACACACATTCTTGCATTTGTGGTTTACGGGGACTCTCCATAGGTGTAATGGTTTTTATACTGTACAAACCGTATTTTTCTATCACCCTACACCTAAACCTAGTCCTCACAGGAGACTGTGCACACTTTTTGAATTTCATAAAACACTGTTTAGTATGTTTTTTAAGCCTTTTGTTTTACAGGGACACAGGAAGTGTCCTCATAAACCATGTTTATGTTGTAGTACCCATGTCATTATACACATTTGTGTCCTCATAAACCATATATACCAGAACACACACACACACACACACACACACATTTTTGTTATTTTTATTTAATTATTCTATACATTTAATTGTTTTTTCAAATGATGCTGTTGTTTGTTTGTTTGTTTGTGTGTGTGTGTTTTGTTTAAATGTTTTAATTTTTTATATAGAAAACAGTATGATGCACATGTTCTTGGCTTTGGACTAAATGTTTATTCTGAACCTTGTGATTAAAGTACACTTCATATAAAATGGCCTTAAGTTTCAAACTTTTAATATCATGAACAGAAAATATATCTTGCATAATACAATGGAACAAATAACTATATGCAATTATATTACATAAGATAAATGTTTTAAAATGTTCAATGTACCATAATGTGGTGTTATAACATGTATACATATATTAAGTATGATGTTTCTTGTCAAATAAAAGCAAATTACGTTTCAAAACTGTAGGTGGCGCTGCTCTGTTAAGTCTGTAAGCTCCACCCCTCACTTCTGATTCTGTGTCTGTGGTTCTGAATCTGCTGGTGCTGTGGGTCTGCAGATGGATATATCTTTGTTTTGGCTCATACACTAAAAGTGGGTTGGGGGTTCGGTGGGTCTCACCTCAGTCATGATATTGAGGGTGGAGAGAGCACTGGTTATTCACTCCCCCCACCTTCAATCCCTGACAGACCTGGGACTCAAACCTGCAACCTTTTGGTTACAAGCCCGACTCCCTAACCATTAGGCCAAGAAACACGGCTGATGATGTTTTACTATGTATGGTAGCTCATTTACAGCTTTAATTCTGGCTCCTTTATAAGGATGAAAATGATTCACATAATAGAACATTGTCTGTTTGAATCCTCAGTCTCCTTTTTTAATTGTCCCACTTCTTCACTTTTCTCATCTTTGAAGTGTTGATAGAGTTTTTCCAGTAATTCATAATGTTTTTTATCTTCATTTAGTTTCTGTGTGAGCTCATCTTTTCCAGCTCTCAAATCATTCAGTTCTTCTGCTTGTTTTCTGGCTTCATCTTTATGTTTCTTCTTCATGGCTCTCATTTTCCCCTCATATTCCTTCTTCATTTCACCTTTGCTTTCCTTTCTCTTTCTTCTTTCTTTTCTCTCCTTCTCCTCCTTTTCCCTTCTCTTTTTCTCTCTTATTTCAGATCTTCATTTTCTTCCATCTCTATCTCTCTTCTTCTTCTCATCTGTCATCATCTTCTCGTTTTCTTCTCTCCCACTCCTCTCTTTTGTTCCAGTCGTTTATAATATCTTTCCATTCTTTGTTTCTTTTCCTCGTATTCTCTCTCTTTTTCTCCTAGATCTCTTTTCTGTTTCTGTTTCTCATCCTCTATCTTCTGTCTTTCCTTTGCTCTCTTTCTTTCAAATCTCTCTCTCATTTTTTCCAGTTCTTCTTGTTTTTCTCTCAGTTGTTTCTTGTGTTTCTCTTTTATTTTTCTTTCTTTTTCCTCTCGTTTTTTCATCTGTAGTTTCTTTTCATCTGCCCATTCTCTCTGCTTTCGTTTATTTTCTTCTTGAATCTCTTTTTTTATTTTTCTTTCCCATCTCTGTCTTTCTTTCTCTTCTTCTTTATTCCTCCTTTTCTCCATCAAATCTCTGTTTTTAGTTTCTTCTTCTTTCTTTTTTAATTCTGCCATGGCACATTCATTCTCATGTTTCATCTTTTCTTGTTCTTGTCTGTATTTCTCTTCTCTCTTTCTTTCTTCTTCTTCTCTTTCTTTCTGTTGTTTTTTAAACTGTGATCTTTGATTTTCAATCTCTCTCTTCATCTTTTTCATTTCTCTGTCATATTCAGCTCTTTGCTGTTTTTCCTGTCTTGATCGTTTCTGGTTTTCAGTCTCTCGTTTTTTCTGTTCTGTTTTCTCTTTTTCTTCAAACTCTTTTAACAGTTTTTCCTCTTTTTGTCTGAACTCATTCTCTCTTTGTATTTTTTCCTCATCTGCTTTTCTTTTCTCTTCTTCGAGTCTCTTCTTGATCTTTTCCATTTCTGTCTCATATTTCTCAATTTGAGCCTGAATTTCTCTTTCTCTCTCGTTCTTTATTTCCTCCATTCTCTTTTTAATGGACATCTCTGCCTCCTCAAACATGCTGTTAGTGAAGTATCGACCCTCATTTGTTTTTTTCACCTCTTCTATCATCTTTAACAGTTGAATCACTTGAGTTTTATCCTGTTTTTCCCTGTTATTAAAAACCAGGAATCTGTTTCCACAATCTCTGATCAGTTTCTTCAGTTCTGCATTGTTACTTTTCTTCACATAATCGTCTATAGATTTGCTCCCGAGTTCGTCTCCTCGAGTGAACAGAACGATGCTGAATTGAGCAGCTTTATGACCAAAGATCTTCTTTATCAGTTGCATTGTCTCATTCTCTTCATCTGTGAATTGTCCTACACTCACCACAATGACAAACACATGAGGTCCAGGTGACGACAGTGAAACACATTTCATTATTTCTTCCACCACTAGTTCATTTTTCAGTGTCGTGTCAAAGAGTCCTGGAGTATCAATAACAGCTACTGATCGACCATCAACTTCACCGACTCCTTTCTGACAAACAGTCGTCACTGAATCTGCATTTGGTTCACTTACAAACTCCTCTCTTCCCAGAATAGTGTTTCCTGTTGCACTCTTTCCATTTCCTGTCCTCCCGATCAGCACAATCCTCAGACACTTCAGATCATCTTGTTCATCTTCAGCTCCTAGAACACATTATAAATACGTGTCATTTAAATACATGATGACTAACAGGCAACTAGTTTGTGGATTCTGTGCCTGTATGTGAGATAATTCCCAACTGCAGCCCCCGCCCTTATTGAAGGTCAAGTAAACTTTATTTCTATATAGCGCCAGATCACAACAGACATCATTCAAGGTTACCTTTCCTATAGAACAGGTCTATACCTTGTTCTTTTATCAAACAAACGAAATAGCCTTGTTATTTGTCTTATTTACACAAGGGCATGTCATTTCTCTCTCTAATGTTACGTTACGTGGTCACGCGTCTATAATTTCTCCTCCGCTAAAACGCGGACGGGATCGCGGAGTCCATTCATGAAAACGGATTTACTCTATAGCAGGGGATGCCACAGAATTCATCAAATTTTGGATTAATAAATCAAAAGTAGTTAATTCGAATCGTGATATGGACTAGTGTCTGTGAATATTAAAATGCAAAAAGACAGTTAAATATGAATCCTGCATGTTCAGCTTGGCTCTGTATGAATGAATGAATGAATGGCAGAGACGCGGTTTTGTTTACTACACAAATACTGAATCACACCTGACGCTCGCGGTTATTTTCGTCCTCTGCGTGTCATTATATGACAACAAAGATGCATAAACAATCTCCAGAACTGCTGTTAGAGTCACTTCATGTAAATTTTACCATTTCATTTGAGAAAATTAGCATCATATGATAGTGTATACACACAAAAACTAACCGGCAACCTGTCAAAATAAAAGTAATGTTTAACATGTAACAGAAATGTGTTAGTGTTGTATTACTTTTGTCCAGTATAATGTATGTGTTTAAATATTCCTATTTCTGGCAAATTTAAATAAAACAATTAAATGCAGAAATTATAATAATAACAAAAACAAGATTACAGATTATTATTTTTTTTTTTGTTATTTTGTTTGGCAGCAAATAAAAGGGTTTAATTTTCATTTCATTAAAAATAAAAAAAAATGTTTAATGCCTGTATTTGATTATCGGAAAAATAGAAGATTATCAGAAGAATTTCCGAAAGAAAGAAAAAAAAAGAAAAAGAAAAAGATTGTAGGGCCCTATTGTTCAAAATGTTGAAATTGAAATTTCCCCCCAAACTGGAATCCTAGGGGACACACCGAAATCTGAACAGCCAAAGACTGATCTTTTTCCTGATGGTCTCAATGTGCTCAACTGGTGTGCCCAAGTGAAAGTAACCACAAAAACCAGCCCCATGTCACAGTCGTCATGTGCGGGGAATGAGGAGTAGTGATAAGGAAATCCGGTACATACACTTTTATCTAAATAATCCACATAAGTAACAGGAACGGACAGGAACAGCAGGGAATCCAATGCAAACGACACAACAAGACGTAGAAATAACAGGATTAGACAATGATGTAATAATTGGAGGCGGAACGGGACAGACCAATTAAGGGTATACACAGGGGAAAACCACACATAAACAGTCCACAGGAGTGTGACATTACCCATAAAAGGTGTGACTGGTAACAAATACACCGGGGAGGGGGGGTGGGTGGTCTGGAGGCTTGTGCAGGGCAGACACAGGAGGGAGAGGAGGTACACCTCCAGGGCGGATCCGGGGACTCAGGGAGCCATGGCGGAGCACAGAGTTCTGGACACCATGGTGGATCAGGGAGCTCGGGAAGCCAGGAGGGCGCTCGGGTGGACAGGACCAGTGGAGATGAAGGAGAATGTAATCCAGATTGGTCCACAATGTCTTTATGGCATATTTGGCTTGCCATATTAGCAGCCGGTAATCCAGAGTGTGGGGGCTTGGCTGGAGTCCGTGAGTGAGCTGCGGCCAGAGTCCGAGAGCTAGCAACGGGTTCTGGGCTGAGAATGAGGGAGGAGCTCAGGAGAACTGGGGTGAGAGAGGGAGAACCGGAGAGAGTGAGCTCGTTGGAGCAGCACATGGAGGACGCTGGCTGGTGGTGAGCTGGAGCAGCCGCGTGCTCCCAGATGGGGGAAAGATTAGAATCTTCCACATCAACATAGTAATTGGAATTACGGAGAGCAAGGATGAAGTCGATAAATTCTGCAACCGGTTTGTGGCAATCGTCAGGAGTTATAGAACAGAACAATTTGTCATCGTTTAGCCCCATCTGAAAACACGTGTTAATCGTGGCATTGCTCCAACTCACCAGGTGTAAAACGCTCAGGAATTCCTCCACGTATTGCTCCAACGGCCTCTCCGCCTGCTGAATGTTAAATAGGAATTCCTCAGCCCAGAACCTGATGTGTTTGTGGGTCGGTTATTCTGTCACAGTCGTCGTGTGCAGGGAATGAGGAGTAGTGATGAGGAGATCAGGTACATACACTTTTATTTAAATAATCCACATAAGGAACAGGAATGGACAGGAACAGCAGGGAATCCAATGCAAACGACACGAAAAGATGTAGAAATAACAGGAGTGACAAAAACATTACGCAAAAGACTTTAACATGGAATGACAATACAAGGACTGACAACCAAACGGGGAACTCAACCAAACATATATACACAGACTGATCAAGGGAAGACAGGTGTAAAGGATTAGACAATGACGTAATAATTGGGGGCGGAATGGGAAAGACCAAATAAGGGCATACACAGGGGAAAACCACACATAAACAGTCCACAGCGGTGTGAGACCCCACCAATGATCAAAATTTGGGTCCAAATGGAGAATAAAACTCACTCACCTTCTGACTGAATCTTCTGCGTGAATTCTTTGATTTGATCTTCCATTTTCTTCATTTCTTTCTTGTGTTGTTCCTCCAGTTCATGTCTGACTCTGTTCTCTTGAGTTCTCACATACATCTGAACTGAATAGGGTTCAGTCTTCATGTTCTCTATATAATCCAGCAGTTCTGGGATCTGTCTGGAGTTTACAGTTTCCTTTAATCCAATCACTTTATATCGACCCCCACAGAGCCTCTGAGAGTCAACGACAGATTTAGCAAAATGAATGACAGGTTCATGAACACTCATTTCAGAGGTAAATATCACCATGAAGTGCTTTTGGGAGTCAAATATGTTCTGGATCATCTCTATTTCTGCTTTGTTGTCATTAGTAAGAGGACCAACAGGAATAATGATGATGAAAACATGAACTCCAGGATGACAGAGAGACACACAGTGGAGAGTCTGACGCATCACTTCCTCCTCTGAGAGACGAATCAGAGCTGGAAGCTCCACCAGATTGATCAGACGACCATGAAGATCCACTCCTGATCTTCTGTCTGTCTGCTGCAGGATCTGCTCTGATATGGAGGATTTTAATGTGTCGTCGCTCCCACACACAACTAGATTTAGCTTAGACACTGGAAAATGTAGAAAATATTAGACACTTATTATAAAATTTGGAGTTGATAAAAGTCTTTGAATTTGCAGGCTGTTTGACTTACTATTAGGACGAATGAAATCTGGACTTTGCACTGTCCTGCTAACTGCAATCAAAAAAAAAACAGAAACAGAAATAAGTATATGTTTTGATGGTATTACATCACTGATTGCCTTAAAAGGCTAAAACTTTCAAAAACAAAGTTTAACTATTAGTGACTGTTAGGGATGTAACGGTACACAGCAGTTATGGGTTCAGTATGTACCTTGGTTTTGGGGACACGTTTTGATATGAGATTGGCACAAAATGAAATGCATTTTTTTCTTTTTTTTGAACAGACAGTACTGCTACATACTGTCAGGACTATGGACCTGTTTCATCTTTTAGTTGCCTCTGTTTAGTTTCCTGTTTTGCCTTATTTGGTCATGTTCTTATCCTTGTTTAGTTTAATTGATGAGTCCATGCCCCTTGTATTTAAGTTCCAGTTTTTTTGTTGGGTGTACTCGTTGTTACATGTGTCATCTCAAGCCTTTACCTTGGATTATCCTTTGTGTTTATTAATTGACATTTATTTGTGCTCCAGCGTGTTTCTCCTGACAGCGTATCATGATATGGAGCATGAGCAGTTGTTTTTATTTTATGTTTACTTTTATTTGAATTGATCTTTGTTTTTTTAATGGTATAAATGTCAAAATTTAATGCAAAAACAGAATGGCCTGACTTTATATTTGTGAAATTTTGCTACATAAGACACCTGCATAAAACAAAAGCAGCAGCCAGACTGAATGAAAATGCAAATTCACTTTCTGACATCAGGTGGCGCTAATGAAATGGAGATACTCCCACATATTTGTGGGATTGTGTTTAATACTATCACAATTTTAACAAACTGTAAGGCAACTTAGTTATGGGACAAAACACTGCTCTTCCGTTCCGATCAAAATATTGAACAGGTTTTATCCACTCAGAGATGCACTCACTGAGAAACCAGATGAAAATGCTCTAGTTATTGGCATTTTTTTTTTCTGTACAGAATGTTAAAAGTAGAATCACCAAGAGTTGGCTTAATGAACATATTAGATCTCTTTCTACAAAAGCTCTTTTTGTAAATAATATGATCACAGATCATGGCCTAGATGTGCTGTGTTTGACAGAAACCTGACTAAAACCAGATGATTACATAAGTCATCATGTCAGTTCACTGCTGGTTCATTGATAAAGATCAAGTTCCATGAAGATATTTTGTAAATTGTGTACCATACAATTGTCAAAACATAATTTTTGATTAGTAATATGCATTGCTAAGAACTTCATTTGGACAACTTTAAAGGTGATTTTCTATATATATATATATATATATATATATATATATTTTTTTTTTTTTGCTCCCTCAGATTCCAGATTTTCAAACAGTTGTATCTCAACCAATAATTGTACTATCCTAACAATCCACACAGCAATGAAAAGCTTGTTTATTCAACTTTTGAATGTATAAATACTGACTCTTATGAGTGGTTTTGTGGTCCAGGTTCACTTTTTTTTATTTTTGGTTTTATGCAGTTATATTCATAAATTTTCTTTATGCACCCTCTTTTTTCTTACTCCACTGGTACATTCTTGTTTTTGTTTTGTTTTTGTTTACTTTTTTTTTTTCATTAAAATCAGAATGAAAATCACATAAACCATAAACGTATCACTGTAAGAGGTTGCAATGAAAACACTAAACTGTAAAAATATCACACTTTGCTGTTAAAGCATTTACCAGTTGACTTACTAGTGGGGAGATTGAAATCTGTAGTACTAAAGCCTGCTGTAAAACAAACACAGATAGTGAACATTATATGCACTACATGACTGAAATAATTCATAATGATGAGATCAAATAAGAGTATAACATACAATTTGAATGTAAAAGGTAACTCATAAGCACTCTAATTTTAAAATAATATGTGTAAAACTTTGACATGATAAACAAAAATAAATAAATAAATAAATAAAAATGGACAAATAGTATATATTTATTTTAAGAAATTAATAGATGTCTTTAAATATGATGATGTATTATTTTTTTTAATTGTTTTTAAGTTGCAAAGGGCTCAAGAACCAATTTTCTCTCTCCCTCATTTCTGATCTACTACTTATTGCCTTTTTATTATTAAATGAAGTAACACCCTGAAGATTCAGTCTCTCATGGGCTGAAGCAGTGTGATCTGACCTGCTCTGACAGCTGAAAATAAATGGAGACTGTTGAGAAAACATGAGAGAGAGAAAAAAAGAGGGAAAGAGAAGAAAAGATGTAGAAGAATAGAGAAGAGGGGAGCTGGGAGGGAAGTAAAAACTTTTACTTTTACTTCTTTCCTAAATAGAGTGAGGGAATACGCCCCCTTGAGGACTGTGTAAGTTTGTTTGTTTTTTCGTTTGTTTTTTTTTTAAATCTGTGAACCAGAAGTTTAGAATAGTTATCACAGTTTAAGTGAAAATGACGCAAATTACAAATCTACAATGAGTTTATTTTAGATTATTTATTTATTTATTTATTAAATTGCACTTTTACCAAGGGGTAACATTAACCATGGTTTTAGTAAAAGTGTAGATTGGGGGACACTGATTACCATTTGTAATACCAGTTTTACTACACAATGGTCAAATTACGGTTAGTGTAGTAAAACCATGGTTCAGCTATAGTAACCATTTTTTGGTTTTATTTGTAGTTAATTTTCGTAAGGCATGTATAAGCAAGATAATTAAATTATAAATAGCCTATACTTTAGCATTGTTGTCTCTCATATTTACAGCCGGTTTACTCTGCACTATGTGACACTATTTTCAGTTTTCTCCTGTCGATCTGTCTGCCTGATTTGTGTTATTTGATCTGTTTTCATGATTTTTAATATAAATGCGTTGCAGTAACACTGTTTATCTTTTAGTCCTACTCTCACTGTCGATAAACTTCATATATAGTCTGGAAAACCCCGATATGAAACAACGAAATTGACATTAACATCAACAAGCGAAAAAGTACCTTAACTCCACAGAAATATCGTTTAACGACATCATTTGCTTAAGATTAGATTACAAAAAAAATAACATACTAACATTAATGTCTCGTTTTGTTTCTTTCGATCTTACCTGAATCAAACGCCATTTTCTCAGCAACAGCCTGAAATCAAAGGTCAGATTTATTGTAATGATTAAATGGACACATATAAACTCATCTGAGTCACACTGAGGAGAATAAAAACACATCCACAGATTTTACGAGCTCAATAAAACAAGAGATTGACACTGTAGTGAGATTATACACATTAAATGAGTCTTCCTTGGTATCCAGTAACATTTGGGCTTCATAATACTTACGTTTTTCTTGTTTGTAGTATTCTACCAAAATAATGACATGTTTAACTATTATGAATACATATGGGCATACTGTTCAGACAGTGGCTGTGAAAGTATTTCACCCTGTTACACATAGTTATCACTAAATGTTAATAATGTAAATGTTAAACTATAATGAGCTTTTTTTGGATGGTATATGTTCCTTATGCCATAATAGTATTTTTTATTATTAATCTTGAAACAAAACAATTATAAATTTGAACATTAGAATGATTTCTGAAAGGTCATGTGACTGGAGTAATGATACTAAAAATTCAGATCGAAATCACAGGAATAAATTACAGTTAAAATATATTTAAACAGAAAACAGTTATTTTAAACTGTAAACAATATTTCACAATTTGGCTGTTTTTGCTGTACTTTGGATCAAATAAATGCAAACCAGAAGAGACAACTTTTCTTTTTTTCTTTTGACTGATAGTGTATATAATAACTGAAGACAATATCTCGTTTAGTTTCTGACTTGTCTGTGTATCCAGGCATAATAAGGCTGAACTTGAATCTGAGCATATAGTTGTTTTGTTTAGTACCATATCAAGTTTTTTAATTCATTGGTATCACAATTCCTGTAAACACTGACACATGATTTGATATTTTTGTCCCTCCTGCCTCTTTCAGCCTCAGGATGACGTACATCGACCCACCTGACCCTTCTGTGGATCCAGATGTGTCTGTAAAAACGTGTATATATTGTTCATATTTATTCTCAATTGTCAATTCTGCCTCTAATAAATCCTGACCTTTATCTTGTGTTGTTTCCAATCAGAATAAGTTTATCTTTGGTTGTGGTAAAATCCATAAAGGTGTTGTCATCAGTATTTGTACAGAATCTTTATTTGCTGTGAAGATTAAATGAGTAAAGAGTCCTGTAATATAAATCAGTGAAGTCAAAGGACTTTGCACAATCCATTACTATTTATTTATTATTAATTCTCATTCACGTCCTCTGTTTGTTTTTATTTTTAGGGCATGTTTCCCCTCACATGCTTGCTGTCTGCGGATCTAAGTGTTTAAGACAGAAAACACTCAAACAGCACTGTACTCGATGAAAATGAGGCAGAAATTGCCTTGTTTATTGTTAACAGGAATAAAATAAAAATTAAAATTAAAATAAAATAAAATAAAATAAATATAGAAATATCCATTACACTACAACAGGCTAGTAATATATTGCTGAAAATGACATCAAAAATGGAAAAAGTTGGTCAAAAAACACATTTACACATCTATACTCAGCAAAATAAAGCATTCAATTACTTACATGGCACAGATGAACTCTTTTCAGACAAATCTGACAAAAATCTGAAAAATCAATCAAAAAGATTAAAAGAAGTATAGCAGGAAGACACATTACACTATTCACATAATATGCTGTGTGATGAAATATTTAAATTTCACTAAACAAATGTTAAGCATTGTATATTATTACTGACTGAAATCATTATATAATGATTATGCTTTATAGAGAAGAAATATAGGCAGTCCACACAGAACTGTTGCACATTTACTAGAATCTGATTTTAAATGAAAACAGGGTTGTGCTGACACCTACTGGTGCTTTCAGACAGTCCTTAACCAGCCACAACTCCAGCACAAACACACTCAGAAAAATATCACCTGATAAGGTTTTTAAAAGATTCTCTTAAAATATTAGTTTTATTTTTTGGCCCAGTGTCAGATGAGAGACAGACAGACAGAGATGTGCCGTGACATTCGAAGTTTTGTGAACAGCAGCATTTATTTGTCACTCAGTCACTCACACTCGTCTGCTCTGCTTCTGTTTAATTCTTATTTTTGAATTAATTGAAACTGGACAGTTTAGTTTCTGTCTAGTGCTGGTTTAGGACAGTAAAACCATATGATGCATTATGATGTTATATGATGCATTTTCAACAAGGAAAATACCTGTTTGTGATCCATGTTCAGTTGTGTTGGACATTTAAGAGAGTTTCTGTCGTGTTGAAGTTTTTGTGCTCATCATTGTGCTGGAGCTCGTCAGCAGCTTTTGCCTCAGTGCAGAGACAAACAATCCCTTAATCATCTCTTTTCAATGACAGAAAATAGGATATATTAAAGCATGTGGACATGTGCAGTGCAAATTTAAATCACAAGTTATGTAAGAATAATGTTCTAGTGATTTATTCTGTGAAACACAGAAACAACACTGAACCCCACTGACTTTCACTGTATTAAGATGCTTTTCAAAAGATCTTCTTTTGAGTGTTTCACAGCAATACACGTAATAGGAAACTAGCGAATAAAAAACAAAATAAAAACAATAATACAGTAAATGAACAAATACAGTAAAATCTACTGCAATAAAATAAATATAAATAATATTATTTTAAATTAATAAATATTTAAACCGATTTTAATCAAACATGCATTAAATAATGATGTGACAACTTCTCATTCCGTTAAATTGCTGGAACAAATTTACGGGTATTTTTGAAAAGGTGTGAACGGGGCTAATGACAGGGGATTTCAGATGTGGTCTGGGGTTTCTTTCCCAACTATTACAGGAGGTTCAAACACTCACCGATGATTCAGAGAGAAAAACAATGCATTTAGATACGGGGGTGAAAACTTTTGAACAGAATAAAGATGTGTACATTTTTCTTACTTTGCCTAAATCTAAATCTATATATAAATATATATATATATATATATATATATTTTTTTTTTTAGTAATTTAGTACTGTCCTTCAAAAGCTACAGAAGATACGTGCATGTTTCCCAGAAGACAAAATAAGTTAAATCCATACAAATTTATAAATTGGATTTTCAAAAGTTCTTAATCCATGTTTTTTCCTTCTGAAGCATCAGTGAGTGTTTGAACCTTCTGTAATTGTTGCATACGAGTTCAAATACACAAAAATGCTGGAAAACCAAACCTGAAGGGACCTGAAGGGTTTTTCTGAAGAACAGTGGGCAGTTTAGCTGTTCAGGATCACTAAAAAAAAAACAAAAAAAAAAAACACTGTGGATCATTCAGGAACAACACAGTATTAAGAATCAAGTGTATGTAAACATTTTATAAATTAACTAATAAACTATTCTTCTCTATTTTGGACTATATGTAAACATATTTTATGTGAAATATCTTATTCAGGTTAGATTTTTAAAAAATATCATGCATTTTGTATGATCTCTCATATTTTAAAATAATGAACATTTTGCAGATTCTGCAAGGTGTATGCAAACTTGACTTCAACTGTATATATGATTTAGATGATTGTATGATTTATGTACATATTTGTGCATTACTTACTACACAGTATAAATAAAAATATGCATGTATTTACATAATACTTAGCCTCTCTCTTGAGAGAGAGCGCAATTTTTTTTGCCTGTTGTTCTTCTGCACAGAGATCTGTAGTGTGCAAACTGTTTGTGGCTGAGGTGAGAGCGTCTGTGATCTTACCTGCACATTTTGGAGGTGTGAAAACCGTTGTGACCTAGATGGGTTGTCTGCAAAAAAAAAAAAAAATGCTTATTTTAGTCCTATAATGTTAAACTGTGCATTGTAATATAAACCACTACAAGACGACAGACAGTCCATTATTCTTAGACAATCAATGCTAATATTGTGACAACTACTGCTTTATCAAGTTAATTCATAATTTAATAATTTCCATAACATCCTTAAACATTCTTGCTGAGAATATTACATTCCATTTTAATTTATATTTGAAGGAATTACTTGTGTCACTTTAAAGCATATACAATGCCATGGTAAACAGGACGTGCGGTCGGAAACCATTCTTATGAATCATGAAAACATGCTGCACCTGTTCTTTCAGCACTTCATTCCAGCGCTTGCTTAAGAAAAAAACAACTTACACCCAAATGCTGCATCTCAGGAGCCATGTTTGCATTTTGTGCCTTTTTGTGTCTGTTTTAAATGCAAGAGAAGACAAAAAGCCTTATTAAATGTCTCATCAGTCACTTTCTTGGCTTTCTAGCAGTTTGAGATGAAAAGTAAGAGTTTATTTATTTATTTACTTTTTAATAATACAGGAGTTTGGCACTGCAGGTTTCACATACCTCCATCACATGCAGCTCCTGACGTCACGCAGCTCAGCAAACACTGAAAGGATAAACATTACAAATGCATTTACTCTGACACATGAAAATCAAGCAGTAATCAGCTCTAGAGACCAAAAAACTCCAGGTTATAGATCAGAACGCATCTTAAAACAGATTCAGAGTGTCTTACGCAACGCATCCTGGTCCTGGCGTCCACACTGGGGTTGATGTGTTTGGATCCAGTTTGACCATATTCTGCATCCCAAATCCAGCCCAATACCTAAACTTACTTACCTACTAAGAATAACATGCTGAAGTGTTGTAAAATACATGAACACTGTTTTTTAAAGGCTTTATCGACACATAAGTTGAGAGTGGCTCCTGAAGGACCAGCATCACATCATCTTGCACCACTATTTCGTTAAACTCCCACAACTTACTGCCAGATTCTGGAAGAGAAATCCTTGAAAGAGTGGTAAAACATGAATGTTTATTTTTGGGTGAACTATCCCTTTTGAGCACAAAATACAAACTATTTCACCTGTAAATAACTGTTCAGAAGTGAACACAGAAACTCAATATATATATATATATATATATATATATATATCATTCAGCATTCATTTCTATATTCAGTCTTCACTGTAAATAAAATTTTTAAATTTTTTTTCAAAGTTTAGCCAATTTGAAATGCTAAGTTATACTAAGTGACAACCTAGATATTTGAGTTGATTCAACTTAAAATTTTAAGGCAGCTGGGTAAATTACCCAGCTTTTAAGTTTAACAAACAAATATAAATAAAGGTGACAAATCTCTAAGTTTCCACTTAGTACAACTTAACATTTCAAGTTGACCAAACTTATTTAAGTTGACTGAAGTTAACATTTTAAGGCAGCAGGGTAACAAATTATTTTAAGTTGACTCAACAAATTGTGTATCTTTTTTTTTACTTTTTTTTTTACTTTTTTTAATTGCAAAATTGTTGAGTCAGCTTAAAATAATTTGTTACCTTGCTGCCTTAATTTTAGGTTGTCAACTCAGATAAGTTTAGTCAACTTGAAATGTTAAGTTGTACTAAGTGAAAACTTAGTACAACTTAACTTAGTGTTGTACCAAGTGTTTGTTAAACTTAAAAGCTAGGAAAGTAACCCAGCTGCCTTAAAATTTTAAGTTGAATCAACTCAAATATCTAAGTTGTCACTTAGTATAACTTAACATTTCAAGTTGAATAAACTTTCTTTTTAAAAAATGAATGAATTTAAAATTTTAAGGCAGTTGGGTAACAAATTATTGTTGACTCATTATTATATATAGTATATATTGACTCACAAATTATTATTATAAGTTGACTCAACAAATTGTTTTTTTTTTTTTTTACATTGTTCCCTCAGCATCACTTTAACATATGTTATGAACTAAACTGGCTAAAATTTCCTGCTTTTTCATAGCATCTGATGTCTTTATGTATAGCTTATGCTAGCCAACATATTCATAATTCATAACCTGGGTTTTTCTTTCCTTCTTTCTTTCTCTCTTTTTTTTTTTTTTTTTAATAAAGTAATACTGTAAAAACAATTGTTACGACAATATTTATGGTCCAACATAAGAAAGTCATTCTAAACAAATACCACAGTGGCCAGGGCAAAAAGTTAAGATTTTATTGTACAAATAAAAAGAAAATGACCAAAAATAGAAAACTGCAAGAAATATATTTAAACAAACAAATTATAAACAAGGACTGGTGAGCTACCTAACTGAAACTACAACTTGCTCATGAGTTAAGAAACTTCCTATCTCCCGAGGAAGAAATCAAACACAACAAAATCTTGCGGGTCAGCTCACTTACCTATGCTTTCTATGTACACTGTACTAACTAATCAAACAATCACTCACCGTCCTTAAACAAAACAGCATAAGGAAAACCAAAATCAAAGACAAAACAGAGGTAAAGCCCCAGGGCAAGCCACCATTAAAGTGCCACCAACAGCTTTTAAATGGGTTCCTACTTACTAGTCTCCAGGGGCTCGTAACAACAACAGACATTTAAAAAAATGGTGAAATTCACAGCAGCACACTTACCATTACCAAACATTTACCATTAATGGAAATACTGACACAATCTCTGTTTGAACAGATAACAAAATGACCGTGATGTTGATTCCAGCCATCAAATCAGAACTGATTCACTAAACCAATTCCTGCAGTGTATTAGGATAATCAGATCCGAGCGTCATCAGATCCCTGCAGGAAACAGATTCATTTACACAACGTCATCTGTCTGATTCAGCTCTTAAATGCTCATGTGATTCAGTAAATCAGTTCAATTATCAGTTTGATTCACTCACCTGTTGTCTGGAGCTTTGCGCTGACGGATGAACAGCTCTTTCCTCTGAAAACACCTGAAAACAGAATCCAATTACATTTTATACTTATTACATTGTAGTACATTTTATTATATTAGAATTATATGCAAAGGATTTCCTGTTTATTTTAACATTGAGATATCAAATTAACAAAATAACCTGTTAAAGATGATAACATGAATGATAATGTGATTTGTGATGACATGAGCTCTTGTGAACTAAAATGTAATGACTGAAGAATCGTGTTAGGAGAAATCAGCCTCAAATTACCTGAGGATCCTTTTATGCAGCAAGAAACAGATCAAACCCAGAAGAAAAACGACAATGAGAAGAGCAGAAATCCACCACAGCTGATCTGTACATGCAAGAGACAATACATTAAACTGGATGACTGAATACATAAACTGATGAAAGCAGATGATCAATAAAAATAATACATATTGAAATGCAGAAGCACAGGTGTTTACCTGAGTGCTGGAGATCTGGAGTCACTTCATTCAGAACATCTTTACAAACACAATGATGAGTCAATATGAGAGAAAAGACTGAAAGTGTGTTGAGTGTGAATCAGATGTGCAGTGTTTTATTAGTGAATAATCAGACGTTTATCAGCTAAAACTCACCTGAGTTTGGAGTCACTGCAGTTTGATTCGTCACTGAAAAACACAAACACAATCATCATGATTCACTTGAAGATTCACAGAAGATTCAGTTCAACACAGAGTTTGATCTCAATCAGGACACACTGATGTGTTTTACTGTTTCTCTCACCTCTGAATGCAGTCACATGACTGAAATGAGGCTAAAATGAAATGAAGGAAAGAAGCATTAGAACAGCATTTATAATGTTCATGAAGGGTTAATTATGAAAACAGATGAATGTTGAGAGAGATAGAGTTGATTTACTATAGTAGAATCACAGATGATCTCATGATTCAGATTCACGCAGTGAGAAGTGAAGAGACGATCAGATGAGACAGAAATCACAGGATCAGTCATTCTTTGAGGATCTGAAGAATCTGCTATCAGACGCCCGTCCTGATCAAATGAAACACCATCAGATCATGTGTGTGAATAATGGTGTAGTTTGAGGACTGAATCACACTCACCTGTAAATACCAGCTCTGCTCACAATCAGGATTATTGGTGTGATTCAGCAGAACAGACAGAATCACATACAGAAAACCCCCTGGAGTCTGAATCTCTGCACACGTCATATTGATGATGTCCATGATTCAACACTAAAAAGAGAGTAAAAATGATTTAAAATGCAGAATCAAATGACTGTTATTACATGACAAGTGTTTTTTGGGGAGAAATGTTTTCACATTTGTGAAAAATGTCAAGAACCTTAATTTCTCATGCTAAAAAAAATGTTTTAACATATAGATTTTCAGCAAATAATGTCATATGCTTGAGTCTTTTCCTCACACAAAGTCATATTTACTACAGTTATGATATTTTGGATCCTGACAGGATCAGACCTCACTCACTTTCATGATACTGAAAAGACCAGCCACAATATTCTTATAATATCAGGTCTATAATATCAGATTATAATATGAGTGTCATACTGGTTTGGACAAAAAAAAAAAAATAATAAATAAAAAAATTAAAAATAAAAATAAAGGTGCAGAGGTGGAATACAGGTGCCTCACAGGATTTGTTTTCGATAATGAATGCAAGTTTTAATAAAATCAATGCAATCAACAAATTTAATGCATGTGGAAAATGCATGTAAATTATGTTTTCCAATAGTGTTAGAAAACATAAAATTACTAAAATTTCAGATGTTACCGTTTTTCTCAATCGCTTTGGCTCAATTCTCAAATGAGGTTTTTTTTTTTCTTAAAACAATGAGTTCAGATGTTTGAACAATTCGTTTCTTGTGTACATTTGAATGTCATATCAAGCAAACTGCATTTGTTTTGACACGTGTGCAAGAAAAGTAAATACAAATGTCTCCAATTTGCACAATAACTAAATGCACATAGATTATTGATTAAAACTGAGTTGACAATAGGGTGTGTAAAAATGAACAAGCAATAGTGATTTTTCTGTCTACATGTAACACAATGCAAATATGAATGTACTGTATAAATAAAAAAAATGTGGCTTTTCCGAATACATTTTTAACTACTTTTGAAATCTGAAAACCTTAAACGTGTAATAGGGTTTTGAACGATGTCTTGTTTCTATCTGTAAGAGAGCGCGGGGCACAACCTAACACTTTTTGAATTCCTCTTCTCAGTTTGTGTAAATCCACGTGGGGTTCAGAGTGTGTATATATATATATATATATATTCACGTTAATGTTGCACTTTTCTTGTAAAAAACATTCGCTTTGTTTCATAATTACAGCGTGTACGTTTTTCGTTATTTACCTCAAAAGAAAGGAAGTGAAAATGGACACCATGACCATATGACACCTTAAAATGTTATCTGATCGAATGAAGAAAAAAAAAAAAAAACACCCCAAACTAAAATATTTTGTCAATAAAATAAAATGAGTAACATCGCAACCATGCGTGTGACGGCCCTGATCGCAAAACAGATAATTCAAAACAATGTGTGCAAATAGATGAAACACATTCAGACATTTAATAAATAAATAAATAAATAAATAAATAAACACTCCTCTCTCTGCAAACACAGCTTTCATAGAACACGAGACACATAAACCAGCCAAAATGTTTTACATTTCTTGAAATAATAATTTCTCAACATTAAACATCGATTGTGAGTCTTTATTCATCTGTTTCTTGTGGTTCTTTCTAAAATACATAAAAGATAAATAGTGAAAATGACATAGCTAAATGTCATAGAAAAGCATAGTTTAATAATAGCGGGTCAGATTGTAACGCAGTGTTACAACTTTCCTCATCAGTGCGACTGGAATATTAAGTTTTGTGTCTTCTGCTGACTTGCCAAGCATTAATAAACTTGATCTTGATAAACAACAGATTGCAGATAATAGCAGATTTGTCTCATTTTAAATGAATACTAAAAACTGAGAAGAAAAATTTACTTCAGCCAGAAATTTACTTTTACTGCGATATCATCAAAAGGCTTTTAAATTTTGGCGCACTTTTGTCTCTGTATAGTGTTCCTATGGCAACTAGTAAATACTGTAAATCTGGTTATGCTGGCGTGTGTGGAAATATTTAAACCAGGCGTGTTACAATCAGGGATGGGAATAACGGCGTTAGAAATAAACGGCGTTACTAACGGAGTTATTTTTTTCAGTAACGAGTAATCAAACGAATACTGTTTCCCCCGTTATAACGCCGTTACCGTTACCGACGATGAAATGCGGCGTTACTATTATTTATTATAACTTACAATTTATTTTTCAGTTCATATGGATGCGTAGCGTACCTGTATTTGATGAGCCGTAGACTCCAGTGTGAAGGCACACGACTAGCCGTCGCTTTCTCAGAATCACGAGGAATTTGTTGTGGTTTGTTGTGAAAGAAAGATACTTTTATATCATGCAGAAATGACGCGCTATATGTAAACAATATTCTTTGTTGTATTTTCCTGTCAAAATAACAGAGGTCCTTAGGAATTCCTCAGCTTCTAAGAACTGCCGGTTTCTCCAGTAATAGGCGGAACTAATGCGCAAATGGCAATCTCATTGGCTGGCGCTCAGCAATGATCCTCCCTGTTTTGATTTCAGCAAATCAGTTCGAGTGAACGCAGACAACGTTATTAATATTCATGAGCCCAGCAGATCATTAATCTTTAGTGCATTTTATATTGTTGTTAGTAGTAGAATTCGTAGTAGTTTTATCAGTATTATTTCCCCCCTTTTTTATAGATACACTAAATGACAAACAATATCTTAAGCACCACCACCAGTCCTAAGATCAGTCAACATGATATAATGCTAAATTATTATAATATCATATTATACTGCTTGACAGCAAAAGTGTACTTTCAGATATTAAAAAAATAAAAAATAAATAAACACTAGCAACAACAACAAAAAATGTACTAGCCAATGGCTATTCTATTGTCAAGGTGTCCATAGAAAGTTGATAATATTTACTTTTTTTTATTATTTATTTGATAGGTGTCTTTCACATCAACATTAAAATACATTATAGTAGATTAGTGTACAATGTTTTATAATAATAATTTATTCCATTTAGTGTCCATTTCATTCATTTAACATACTTAATATTGGGGACATCCAAGTGACTTCACATATTTGAGCATTTTTCTAAAAGTAACACAATAGTTACTTTCCCTAGTAATGTTACTTTTATAATCATGTAACTCAGTTACTAACTCAGTTACTATTTGTGAGAAGTAACTAGTAACTCTTTTACAATAACATGCCCAACACTGGTTACAATTAACCCCGCGTTAGTTTGTGCCCCGCGCGCCCCCATGACCTTGGTATAAGTATCGCGCCGGCGCCTCATGCATAAAATTTCAATGACACGAAGTTTTTATTTTTTAATGACACAAAATGGCACAATTCTCACTTCAAAAAAAAAAAAAAAGGATTTTAAAAGCGTTCACTGTTTTCATGTGAAATAAAATGTAAAAAATAAATAAATAAATAAAAATATTATATAAATAAAAATATATTAATTCTAATGAGAAAAAAAAGCTCATTAAAATTGTATAAATATTGTATATTGTCATAAAATCCCCCCAATATTCTAAATAACAATCAAAAAATATTATTGATCAAAAATATTTTACAATGTTTTTCCTGACAAAAACAAAAAGTTACATTTCAAGGCTTTGGTCACTTTTGACCGCGAAGGAGCCAAGTGTGACTCCTAAGTAAGAGTTAATAATGTTTGTAAACATTTTGCTTCTGCGGCATTTTAGCCTACATTATTTCTGAATGTAAAAATAAAATGGGACGTGAGCCTACGCGACTTTTTTTTTTTTTTCCCCCTCTCAAAACGTACGTTTATACTAGTGACATTTGTTAAACAGTGCACCAAACATTTTTAAATATATTTAAATGTGTTAAAGCGTTAACAGATTTGTTTAGTAGGATTAATTTGGCCAAAATCTAGAAAGTAAGATGCTGTATTGGCCAGGGGCGTCGCTAGGGCTAATCAGCCCCGAATGTTTTTTTTATTTATTTATTTATTTATTTATTTGTATAGTGCTATGATTTCCACGGGATTTGGAATGTTTGAGTTTTAATGAATTAATCAAAAGTTTGTCAAGTCGCGATATGGACTATAAATCCTGCAGGTTCTGCGTGTGTTTTGATGAATGAACGGGGACGCGCGGATTCTTTACATGTGAAACTGATGCGCGTGCGATTTCAGCGTCTGCCGTTTCACTAAATGAGGACATAAATACATGAACAACATCTCCAGAACTGCTCTGAGAGTCACTTCATGAGCATTTCACTGTTTCTTTTGAGTAAAACAAGTGTCAAATATACACACAGAAATTTACAGGTATTCACGGCAACCCGTCAAAAAGTTCGGTTTAAATTTATTAACCATTCAGTATAATATACGTGCCTACTACTACTACTACTACTACTACTACTATTAATTAATATTAATTTATACAATCTTTTCCACACAATATTTTTTTTTCATGTTTTAAATTTGAATAGTAAATCCCATTTTATTTGTCAAAAATAAAATATAATTTTCATTGGAAGATCAATGTATTTAATATTTTATACCTTCATTTGATAACCAGAACAATACACAACACAGAATTCCATAAGGATATTGTAAAAATAAATAAAAGTTGTTTTTATGCATTCAAATAAACAGATGTTGCTAAATGCTAAAACCTGTTTGGTAACAATAAAGCGTAAGGTGAAAAAAAAATGAAACATTTCATGGGGTCCTAATCAGGGCCGTGCACAGACCTTTTGAGGGGCATGTGCTGAAACTGAAAAAAGGGCACCCCCCCCCCAACCCCTCCACGAACCCCTCCACCACCAGAAAAATAACACACAATAATATTCTTATATTATATTTAATTAGTATTAATAACTTTTATACAGATAATATATACATATAGAGGGTATCTTTACAACTAATTAAAACAACACACCTGGCCTTCTAGTAAAGTTAGCTTTACCAATTTGTCTCATGGGTGGTTGTCTGTGTATTATTTGTCCTGTGTTTGTGAATTGGTTGTGCACTCTCTCTTATTTAGTTGTGTAAGATTAAGATTGTGTTCATCTTTTTTTCTTTGCTTTGCATACATGCACATTACATTCTGCATGATAAAATATATAGATCAATGCACAGTGACCTGATGATTCTCATTGTGTAAAGTTTTTTTTTTTTATTATTTAATAAACCATTATTACAGTAGTAAACCATGTTTTTCTGTTTATACATGTGAAGACGAGCGGGGAGCATACAATATACTAGATTTACATACTAGATTTTTTTTTTTTTAATCTAGCCAGCAAACACATGCATAATATAATAGCATCGTAAACTTTAACCTACCATGCTGTGTGACCATAGGCTATATAATATGATGAAATGTTAATAAATTACATCATGTAATTTACATGCATCAGCACATTCAGCAGATAGCCATAAAACAAAATAGAAATTTCTTATAATATATTTTACCTAACTGACAAGGATCACTCGGTTTCTTTGTGTCAAACTCAAATGCAGTTACACCGCGGGTTTTTCACCAGTGAATGTGTGATATTTGTCCATCATTAAAACGAAGACGTCACATTACGTCAACATCACACCGGTGTGGTGATCATTATAAGAACCTTTATAGACATACTAGTGTTTATTTCATGAAGACAACGTTGCACTTATTCAAACAACAAGATATTTTACCGTTACAAGACGAAGACGTTCATCTGCTTCTGCTCTGTGACTCTGACTGATGCTCAGGGGGCGGAGTTGAGAAGTTTGACTGACAGTTTGAGCGGTTCTAAGAGACGCGCTTTTTAATGCCTTTAATTGGTTAAATATTTGTTAAAAAGACAAACAGACATAAAGGGTTACCAATAGAATTGATTTATTCCAAAAAAAAAAAAAAAAAAAAAAACTCCCCCCAAAAAAAGGGCACTTCCGAGTGTAATTACAAAAAGGGCATGTGCTCTGCACAGGTTGAGCCCTACCTGTGCACGTGCCTGGTCCTAATCATGTATGTACTTTTGATAAATTGACATTAAATCGTATAAGATTCATGGTTTTAATTAATTACTCATGATTGATTACATTTTGATTAATATAATTAAATTTAACCATTAAAAAGAAGTCCAGAAAAAAAAAAAAAAAAATTGTGGGGAAAAAAATAGGGCCCTGTTTTTTACATGCAACTACATATGTGCTACAGTTATAAATACATCTTCAGATTCATTATTTTATTTGTCTAACATCTTTTTGTAGTGTTATAATTTTGTTATAATACTTTGATATGTTTGCTATTTGCAGTGATTACTGTTTATACTATTGTTCATGTGTGACAAGGTCTTTAACCCCCAGTTTAATGCCCTGAACCCCATCCACATTCAAACACCTGTGTCTAACAAAATCTTATGTGAACATGATGTGAGCTCCCACCCAACACCACCAGCCCCGGATGTTTTAAAGTCCTAGAAACGCCCCTGGTATTGGCTGTGACTAAAGCACAGGCGGTTCAAAATGTAGTATTATTATTATTATTATTATTATTATTATTATAAAAATAAATAACATTGTCAACTGGATTTTTGTCACGATAATAATACAGAGGTACGCAGGAGCAGAAAGGTTAAAATATAGGTTAATAACCGACTGATTTTTTTTATTTATTTATTTATTTATTTATTTATTTTCAAGCCCTGGTTAAGGATAAAATATTTTTTAACCAATCAATCAATACATAAATTAATAAATGAATGAATGGATGGATGAATAAATAAAATCTATTTTATTAATATTTTAAATAAAGTAATAAATAATAATAATAATAATAATAATAATAATAATAATAATAATAAAACAGGGGTTTACTTAAATAGCAAAATTATTTAATATTTAATACTAAATGAGTCAAACAAAAGGGGAGTAATGTGAGACGAGCTATATGAGTAATAATTCTAGCAGTAGAGTTTTGGATATGAGGTCAATGGAGTTACCAGTAAATTTTACAAAAGGCATTAACAGACATAAAAGACAAGACATAAAAAAAATCTAAATGCATGTACAGTGTGTCTGCATGATCAAGGCTGATGAAAGGGAGAGGGAAGGGAAGTTTAGCAGAGAAGTGAAGGTGAATGCAGTCTTCGTTAATCTGGGCTTTAAGATCTGCTTACAGCATCAAGTCCAGAGAATTTCTCTTAAACATTTAATATTTTGGTTTCTCCTTATTATATCTCAAATAACACTTCAGAACTGTTCTCACAATGTATTTTATTAACATACACTAGCTGAATAACATATCATACCTGTAAGCAGGTCTGTGTGTTGAAGTGATGATGGTTGATGTGAGCAGAACGACTGTCCTCTAGGAATGAATGGTGACTGGATGTGACACGCCTGCCTGATCTCCTCTCTTCTCCTGCTTGGGTTTGGGTTTGACTGTATCTGTGTTTGGGAGCCAGTCTGTGGTTTGTTCACATCTCATTTTGTTCACACACAGATGTAACATACAAAACACCATCGCAGAGTCTGAGAGAATAAGGGGCTTACCTGTTTCCTGTTTTGCAACAGAGCTGTGAACTCTGTGAGAAAAAAAACATCTACAATTAGTATTTATTTATTTATATATTTTATGTGATAATTTATACATTACAAAAACAGTGTAAAATGTATAATAAATCATGCTCAAGAGAGTGTGTCAGATTGTCCTATAACAAGCAACCATATTTTATTTTTAAATAAACCCAAAAACCACAACCCGGATTTTTAAATGCAACTTATCAAAAAATAAATAAAGTAAAATAAAATAAAATAGTCATTTGCCATTATGAGAGTATAATTTTCAATTTTAAGAAGCCAAAACAATTTTATTTACATCACACTGCACTGTTCAGACATTTTTGTGTACTAAATTCTTCATAATGTGTTCGTTTGGAGGTCCTAGGCAAAATTCATGTTTGAGGCCCCCAACCCCCCAAAAAAGCATTTGAAATAAATAGGATTCCTAACTTTTTTTCCTTTTTGTATTTTTCTTTCTTTCTTTCTTTCTTTTTAAAGTGTTATTTATACAACATTTCATTTTAAAATTTGTATATTTTTATGTTTATAGCAGTACCAGTCAAAATGTTGGACACTGTTCACTTACGGGTTAATGTTTTTGCAAGAAGTCGCTTATGATCAGAAATACAGAAATAACTGAAATACTGTAAATTAGTATTAATTACTGTGAAGTATTAATTTAGCACATTCTTAAGTATTAATTTCGTTTAAAACAAATAAAAAATAAATAAAAGACAAATTTTTTTGAACACTAATGTTACATTATATATATATATATATTTTTTTTAAAGGTGCATATTAATAATAATAATAATAATAATAATAATAATAATAATAATAATAATAATAATAATAATAATTATATACACTACCATTCAAAAGTTTGGGGTCAGTAAATTTTTATTGTTTCTTTTTTTTTTTTTTTTTTAAGAAATTAATACTTTTATTCACCAAGGATGTATTAAGTTAATAATTAAAAGTTTATTAAAAGTTAATAATAAATAATTTACATTGTTCTAAAATATTTATATTTTGAATAAACACTGTACTTTTTAAACTTGTTATTCATGAAAGAATCCTGAAAAAAAAAAAAAAATCACAGGTTCCAAAAAATATTTGGCAGCACAACTGTTGATATTATCCAACATTGATCATTCTAATAATAAATCCACATATTAGAATGATTTCTGAAGGATCATGTGACACTTAAGACTGGAGTTACAGCTGATAAAAATTCAGCTTTTCATCACAGGAATAAATTCTATTTTAAAGTATGTTAAAATAAAAAACATTATTTTATATTGTAAAAACATTTTGCAATATTACTGTTTTTTTTCTATATTTTTAATCAAATAAATGCAGCCTTGATGAGAATAAGAGACTTCTTTAAAGATTATTACAAGTCTTACTGACCCCAAACTTTTGAACGGTAGTGTACATGTATGTGTATGTGTATGTATATATATATATATATACATACATACACATACACACACACACACGTATATGTATATATTTATAAAAGACAAATTACTATATATTAATTAATATATATATATATATATATATACACATACATACATACATACATACATACACACACACACGTTGTGTTTACATGTTTTATGGGTTAATTTCATAGGTGTAATGTTTTTTATACTGTACAAACCGTATTTTCTATCACCCTACACCTAAACCTAGTCCTCACAGGAGACGCATTTTTTACATAAACCAGTTGAATGATCTGTTCAGAAACGACGCTGAACGACAGAACACATTAACATTTACATTTACAATACATTACAATCACTCCAAAAGAGAATATAATTTACACACCTGCATCAGGGTTCGGCGGTTTGAGGACAGAGGTGGACTGGGGCGACAACATTTCAGGGCGGGAAATCTCACAGTCATCCGGGTTATGCCATACACCAGTGGATCCTAAACTGGGGGGCGCGGCAAAGCTAGTGTACAGCCTATTTTTTATAGAAATTCGAAAGAGACAAACGGCCGGAAATATCTGCCGCGCAGTCATCAGTATTCAGTCATCAGTATTCAGTCATCAGTATTCAGCGCGCACCGCTCGCGACGCTCAGCGACGCTCCGATCAGTAATGCACTCTATGAATGTGTGATCAACGGAAATACAGACCGCTCAAATAACACGCAGACAGAAATTTCTATGCATACTTGTTCCTGCCTGTAGTAGCATCTCATACTGTGCTGTAACATGCTGTAGTGCTGCTCTGCTCACATGCTCTGATAATAATAGCTTTGTAGGACTATACATTATTTCGATAAGTAAAAAAACAAAAAAAGTAATAACTGATTCTGTTTTAATAGTACTGAACACGATTTTTTTTAGAAGAATTTACTCAAATAAATCATGTAAAACATCCTAAATTGTTTAGCCAGACACATCATGATTTCAACATTATTAGTGGAATAATCTTTTTTAGTTTAAGCAGATAAAACAAAATGTACTCATGTGTATTAAGGACAATTACTTAATAATATAAAAAACATTTTATAATGAAATGAATACATAATGCATTTTGGTGTTAAACATGTTTTTATTCCATGTTTCACTGGTATCAAAATATTAAACACTTTGTAACTGACAATTAATATGTGATTGAAATCAACTGTTTAGCATTATATGCTAACATCTTTTTTTATGGGAATAGTCATATTCTGTACTAATATCTGAGATAACTTGTGCATAGATGGCATAAAACCAGATAACCTGTTGTAGAACAAGCTGTAGAACTCAAAACCTCAACCAGTGCTGGGCATTTTCACCAAAACTTGGTAACAATGGAATGTGTCTCTCACAATCTAACACACAAGTCTGTTTTTGAGAGATTGTAATTTGGGGGAAAACCTACAAACATCCAGTTCCAAGAGCTTCTGAAAGGCCTCAAACAATATATAAACACATCAACACTCTTAAAAGTTTTTACGTATAATCATAGAAACTGCCCCATCTATCAAGCTCGATGCATGGCCATAATTATTTTGCTTTAGCGATCAACATGTGCATTCTAGCCTCAGCACGTGCATTACTACTATGTGTTTTTTTTCTAAACACACACACACACACACATGTTCTGCATGATTTATAAGCCTGTTTCCTCAAGGGGACCTCACAAATGTCCCCACAAGGTCAACATTTACTGGTATTACTATCCTTGTGGGGACATTTGGTCCCATAACGTGATGAATACCAGGTACACACACCACACACACACACACAATACACACACAAAAAAAACACACACACACATAAACACTAACTATAATAAACTATATAACTAACTAACTATATATATATATATATATATATATATGTGTGTGTGTGTGTGTGTGTGTGTGTGTGTGTGTGTGTATATAGTTAGTTAGTTATATAGTTTTATTAAATTATATTAATCTAATTGTATTTAAATAGCCTAAATGCCAAAATTAATATTTGATTAATTTTGTTTTATAAGACAAAATCTTCATAAAAAAAGAAAAAATAAAAATTCTTACGAAAATATCATTATCGTGAGCCTTATTTTTCTTTTACGAAAATAAATAAATAAATATTCATGGTTTTGTAAAGAAAAGTATTGTAACCAAGCTTTTTTAAAAAAAAACACTTGCTAGCACTAGAAATTCAATCTCTAACTAAGTAAACAAAGTCAAAACTAAAATAGCCTATTTACAGATGTAACTAATCATTCTCAAGTCTCTCTTTGTATATTCGGCAGGCTAAATAAATAAATAAATAAATAAATAAATAAATGGCAAAATCGCCAGGATTCTCTCGGTTCTAGCATCGCAGTCCGGGACTGCTGAGGACATTTAAAGTTATTGCTACAAAAATTATGCTGAAGCTTTAAATAATCTAAACATAATGGTCAGATGTCAAATTATTGAAAAGAAGTTACAGCATAAATATTTGTGTTATTAAAAAAAAATAAACAAACACACTTAAATGTTATGTATTACTGTGAGGAATTAATTTAAATGTAATGTATAGGCCTATGCAGGGCTGCCAACTTCAGAAAAGGAAAATAAGGGACATGTATATGCCTACATATATTATGATGAAAAATAATTATTTATTCTATGGGCTAACCAAGCATTAACCAAGCAAATAAACATTGCAAGGAAATAAATAATAATATAGCCCAGCAAACAATGCGACAAAAACAACAAACTATTTTCACGTTTTCCAAACGAAATTGCGTTTTATCAACAGCGAAAAGCTCAGAACCTCATCAGCGCTGCCCTGAGACTTTATCATTAAATAGATCTGCAACCAAAAAAAAAAAAAAATCTAATCAAGGTAATTCACACACACTTAATCTCTCTCCATTTCTAATAACGAGTTTGCACATTAGCAGATCCGTTAGTTGCTCGATAATAAAACCAGGCTACATTTTGTAAACAGAAACGTGATTCTGAGACGGAGGGCACTGTATTGATTTGCATGGATTATCATTTTTATTTTTGTTGCCGTTTTTGGATGGTAATATTATATATTATCTTAACGGAGCATGGGGCCCAAAAATCCGGCCCTGATCGGAAATCATTTCATATATTGTCCATCCATTCTGTATTTTAACGTATATATACAAGTAAAGATTTTACTAAAATAAAAAGTAAAGATTCTGCAAACATTTTTTTTTTCTTTAAGATGGATGATATATGACATTTACAATCTGAGTCTAACCATCTCATGTCCACAAATGCAAAAGTCAGCCATCCATTATGCCTTTAGCTCCTCCAATACAATATTTTTACATATTCTTCCGTCACTGAAAAACTGTTGCTTAAGCGAAAGTCAGAATCGTGAGATAAAAAGTCACAATTACCTAAAACCTTTTTTTTCTTTTCTTTTTTTTATTAATGTAAAACCATCCCATGTGAAGTGTTAAGCAGGAAATTCTGGGGTTCTTTATTACAAATTACATTATTTTACACTACATTCAAGAGATATATGTTAATCAAATAACATTTTAAATAACGTAGCATTTTTACAGTACTTTCCTAAAAAAAATAAAATAAAAAAAAAATCGCTACCACTTTTTACAGTGCTTAAAAAAAAGAAAAGAAAAAAAAAACTTTTCGTGTTACCGACTATCGGACGAACAAAACTAGCAGGTTTTAGTGTTTTTTAAGTGACTTTGGCACTATTTGCTGAAAAAATGATGCAATGAAAACTGTTTTTATTTTTCTCCATATTCTTTGTTTTCGGGTTTAATTTTTACTGTAATTGTAATACTGTAACGATTCATTATTGTTATTATTTTCTATTAGCAGGTCTATTGAGAAAATCCACATCTCGGTTTAAGGAAAGGAGGCGCAGAATCGAACACACTGATACACATTTACATTTATCTGTAACATCCCTGTATTCAGTGTGGTTTTATTCAGAGTAATAAGTTGAAAAGCTTACAAAGAAGATTAATGCAAACTACATTCACGCCATACAATCTATCAAAAGCCCAAATATTCAAAGTAAAATATTCAAACTGTGAATTATTTCCAAGCAAAAAGATAAAATACATATTCAAACTCAAAATGCACTAGTTTTAAGAGAAGATTTCTGCTTTGCTTTTTGAAAAACAAATAATACAGTAACAGCACATCAAATACTCACGGTTAAGTAAAGATTCGCTGGACAGAAATGATAAAACCTCACGTGTTTTTATTAACAGCTGAAATAGGAAGTAGGAAGAGACAGAACTGCAGTGAAACACCAGATGTCGATAGCAAAACAGCGACATCTATTGGCAAGTTACTATATTACAACACTCCCACTAAATTCTCCATTAGCATTAAGCGATGTATTATACTACTTTAACAAAAAGAAAAAATACAAAAAAATAAATAAAAAATAAAAATAAATAAATAAATAAATAAAAAGGCTGATTTTTCCAAGAATTTCAGCATACAAGAAATCATTTTAACACAAGCTCCTAAGGTCATTTTGTTCGTCCTTTCATCATGTTAAACCTATTTACTATTAGACTAAACAGGATTAATTGAAACAAAGTCCAATATCACTCCTAAGATGCTCAACTCTCTGTCTCACTAATGGCTTTGTCACAATATCTGTCTTCATGTGATCTGTAGGGCAGTGCTGCAGTTGGATTTGTCCATTCTGCACATGTTCACAAATGTAATGATAGTGAATGTCTATGTGCTTAGTCCGTAATGATCACCTGGATTCTTTGTGATTGCAGTGTCTCCTGGGTTGTCCTCCAGAATCTGTCCAGCCGTAACATCCACTCTAAGATCACTCAGTAGTCTCTCAAGCCAGGCACATTCCTAAGCAACAGGACAGAAGGAGATATTTGGGTATTGTCAACTGAAAGTTTAAAATTACTACATTTATTAATATTAGATGGAGCCAACTGATAAGATTAGAGTTTTGGAACAAATTCGCTTAAAGTTGTATTTCATCCATGCTTTAATTTAAAAAAATTGCACAAAGAGGAAGAAATGACATCAGGCTGAGTGCTAATATAACATATTCAGCAAAATGCATAGTCTATAATTAATAAAAAATAATAATTAAAAAAAAACAAAAAACAGATCTTATGCCACTGGTTTTGCTTTTAACTTTATTTATAGATATGTTAGCAACACAAAATATCTCTCTAACTGAAATGTATACATGTATCTTTACATGTGTACGTTTAAGAACGATATTGGTGCATTAGTATACTCAAGTATAAATGCAGACCATGAAATATGGAAATTTCATAGAAAAAACACTTCAACCTCATTGAATGTCACCAGGCATAATTATATATTATATATATTATATATATAATATTTAACAAAACATCAATTTTGTTAAATTTACAGTGTGTATATAGTACACACTGTAAATTTAACAAAATTGATGTTTTATACAACAAAATGTTTAGAAGGCACTGTGTGATCACAGAAAGATTAAAAAAAAAAAAAGTAAATTTTGGCTGAAATTATGGCTGTTGGTTGTTTGCCCTTTTGCAGTTGTTGGTGCAGGGCATCACTTGTTGGGGCCATGGTTACACTTTAAAAAGTTTTGACCAGTTTCAACCTAAAAACTTAAGTTTAGCAGCTGCCTTAAAATTTTAAGTTAAATTAACCTAAAACCAAAAGCCATTTTTACTCATTACATTAAAATGAGTTAAAATGACTTGTACTTTTAAGTCGATTGAACTTATTTTTTTTTATTTTTAAAGTTTTTAAGTTGAAACTGATCAAAATGTTTTACACTGTAGTTCTGACAAAGGTGAAGATGCCTTGGAGAATGTTTTGTATCTTGCCATACAGATGGCACACTTATTGAAATCCTAGCTAGTGCACTTTTTAGAAAACAAAGAAAGTGAAACAGAGTTTAGCCACAGTCTAAACATAATTTTGCTTAAGTAACATGTATTAACCATAGTTCCCTATCCGTCGTACACTCCGAGTTGTGTCGAGTAGTGTACGACACTAGGGGTCGCTCTTGAGAGCCCAAACACCTCTGACAGTATTGAGAAAGGCAAATGAAAATTGGGTGTGCAGATTTGCATAGCTGGCCACGCCCCGGACATCCGGGTATAAATAGGGCAGCGTGTGCATCTGCGAAGGATGCGATAGAAACTGTCCCCTCAGCCGAAATGAAGAAAGGGTTCTACAGCCCCTACTTCATTGTACCCAAGAAGGGTGGCGGACTCAGACCAATCTTGGATCTGAGGGTCTTGAATCGGGCCCTGCTCAAACTCCCGTTCAGGATGTTAACCCTCAAGCACATTCTCACGCGTGTCAGAGTTCAAGATTGGTTTGTGGCCATAGACCTGAAGGACACGTACTTTCATGTCTTAATCCTCCCAAGACACAGACCGTTCTTGCGGTTTGTCTTCGAAGGACAGGCATATCAGTACAAGGTTCTCCCCTTCAGCCTCTCCCTGTCGCCCCGGGTCCTTACGAAGGTAGCGGAGGCCGCCCTTTCCTTCCCTCAGGGAAATGGGCATACGCATTCTCAATTATCTCGACGACTGGCTGATCCTAGCTCACTCGTGGGATTTGGTTTGCGCACACAGGGACATGGTTCTCAACCATCTGGCTCAGTTGGGGCTTCGGGTCAACTGGGAAAAGTGCAAACTCTCCCCGGCACAGAGGATCTCTTTTCTCTGTGTAGAGCTGGACTCGGTCAGTATGTCCGCACGTCTCTCCCAGGAGCGTGCACAGTCAGTTCTGAGGTGTGTGGCAACACTCAGATGCGGGTCAGCGGTCCCCCTAAAACAGGTTCAGAGGCTCCTAGGGCACATGGCATCCTCAGCCGCAGTCACGCCCTGGGTTTGATGCACATGAGACCGCTGCAGCACTGGCTTCATACTCGAGTCCCCAGGTGGGCGTGGCATTGAGGCACATTTCGGATAAACATCACACCATCGTGTCGCCAGACACTCAGCCCTTGGTCAGACATTATGTTCCTACGGTCAGGAGTTCCCCTGGAACAGGTGTCCAGACGCATTATTGTCACCACAGATGCTTCCAAGACAGGCTGGGGTGCCACCTGCAACGGGCAGGCAGCTTCCGGTGTCTGGACAGGCCCCGACTGTTCTGGCACATAAATTGTCTGGAGTTGTTGGCAGTGCTCCTGGCCCTGAGGAGGTTCCGACCTATGATTCAGGGCAAGCACGTGTTGGTCAGGTCCGACAACACTGCGACTGTGGCCTACATCAACCACCAGGGTGGTGTTCGCTCCTTTCGCATGTCACAACTAGCCCGCCACCTGCTACTCTGGAGTCAACACAGACTCAAGTCTCTACGAGCCGCTCACATCCCTGGCGAAGCCAATCGCATGGCCGATTCCCTGTCACGACAGGTTTCGCTCGGAGGCGAGTGGAGACTCCACCCCCAATCGGTCCAACTGATCTGGGATCGATTCGGCCAGGCACAGGTAGACCTCTTTGCCTCACCGGAATCCACCCACTGCCAGCTGTGGTACGGTCTAACCGAGGCCCCCCTCGGTATAGACGCACTGGCACACAGTTGGCCGAGGGGCCGGCTCAAGTATGCGTTTCCCCCAGTGAGCCTCATCCCACAGACCTTGTGCAAAGTCAGGGAGGACAAGGAACAGATTCTCTTGGTGGCCCCCTTCTGGCCCAACAGAACCTGGTTCTCGGACCTGGTACTCATGGCGTCAGCCCCTCCCTGGTGCATTCCTCTGAGGAAGGACCTCCTTTCTCAGGGGAAGGGCACAATTTGGCACCCGCGCCCCGATCTCTGGAACCTCCACCTTTGGTCCGTGGACGTGACCAGGAGGACTTTAGAGACCTTTCACCTTCAGTGGTAAACACACTTCTACAGGCAAGAGCCCCCTCTACCAGACGGCTGTATGACCTGAAATGGCGCATCATTGTGAACTGGTGTTCCTCTCACGGGAAGGACCCACGGAGTTGTGGCATCAAATCAGTGTTATCCTTCCTTCAAGAAGGCCTGGACAGGCACCTGTCCGCCTCAACACTCAAGGTTCATGTCGCAGCTATATCAGCTAACTATGACTTGGTGGGGGGCAGATCGGTGGGGAAACACGATTTGATAATCAGGTTTCTTAGAGGAGCCCGGAGGCTGAACCCTCCTCGGCCGCATCTCATCCCCTCTTGGGATCTTGCTGTGGTTCTCCAAGGCCTACAACAAGATCCATTTGAGCCCCTTCAGTCAGTCGAACTCGATGCTCTCTCCTTCAAGACGGCTTTTTTGACTGCACTCACTTCCATCAAAAGAGTGGGAGACCTCCAAGCCCTCTCCATGAACAGTTCGTGCCTGGAATTCGGACCAGCGGATTCTCACATTGTCTTGAGACCCCGGCCTGGATATGTGCCCAAGGTCCCCACCACTCCCTTCAGAGATCAGGTAGTGACCTTTCAAGCTTTCTCTTCCCAGGACGATGACTCCAACCTGACCTTGTTATGCCCAGTCCGTGCCCTGCGCGTCTACATGGAACGAACGCAGCCCTTCAGACGTTCAGAACAGCTCTTTGTTTGTTACGGAGGACAGCAGAAGGGGAAAGCTGTCTCCAAACAGAGGGTCTCCCATTGGCTGGTAACGCGATCCGTTTGGCCTACCCGGCCAGAGGCCTACCCTGCCTTCTGGAGGTAAGAGCCCACTCAACCATGGCCATCGCTGCCTCGGCAGCCCTGGTGAATGGGGCCTCATTAACAGACATCTGTAGAGCTGCAGGTTGGGCTACACCTAACACATTTGCCAGATTTTACAATTTGCGCACAGAGCCAGTGTCAGCTAGAGTCTTGATTACTAGCCCTTGACTCAGCACACTGGTTGGTGTACAGCTCGCATAAAACACTTCCCCTAATGGTGATTACGCTTCTGAGTTTCAGTAGGTTTCCTGAGGCGAACCCTGGACACCATCTCCATCTTTGGCACTTCTGCACATGGCGGAGTTTAGCGGAGAAACTCGCTATGGAATCCCTTCACAAGGTATGAACACCCTTATTCATGATTGGATTGTGCCCTATATGTAGTGGCTCCTTATGTGGCCCCATATGTGTATTTTCACCTATAACTCTTGTGGTGTGGTGTTTTCCCCTGAAAACAGGTTCTCTAGGATCTGAGTCTGGCTGTCTTCCTGAGTGTGAGACCCACCTCAGGTCCCATGTTTAACTATGTCACTCTAAACCCCCCTGTCGGGCAGGTCGTGAGCAGGCATTTTTCCCAACGATCTCAAGACACTCAGCCGCCCTTGAGAGAGGCCCGGCTGTAGGACCCTGCTGTACAGGTCAGTCCTTGGACGTTGGATGGTCACAGAGGAGGTGAGCTGCACTTACGTTAACACGTTGCCCTGTTACTTCTGCACTTGTCTCTCGTGACGCGGTCAGACATGTGGCGTGTTTTTACAGGGACCCCTAGTGTCGTACACTACTCGACACAACTCGGAGTGTACGACAGATAGGGAACGTCTCGGTTACGTATGGTAACCCTCGTTCCCTGATGGAGGGAACGGAGACGTTGTGTCCTCCATGCCACATCTCTGGACCGCCCCTGAGTGAGCTTAGACGCTTGGCTCCTCAGATCAGAACGAGTGAGCAGATGCACACGCTGCCCTATTTATACCCAGATGTCCGGGGCGTGGCCAGCTATGCAAATCTGCACACCCAATTTTCATTGGCCTTTCTCAATACTGTCAGAGGTGTTTGGGCTCTCAAGAGCGACCCCTAGTGTCGTACAATACTCGACTACCATACGTAACCGAGACGTTGTTCAACAAACATTTACTTAACTGATCCATGTCATTTCTGAGTGGCAATTCACATGGATTTAGTCATTAAAAATCATGTCAAACAGAATATAAAAATTTTAAGCAATAATCACCAACATTTATAAACATTATCACATTTATTTATACACAAATACTAATGAATAGGAATGCTACTTACCAACAAAACAACTAGTGATGAACTAATGTCTGGTTTCTCTCTGAGGGCCAGCAGATGATCCCTGGAAAATTCCCACTGTTTATTACATGGAAACATGAATTCTTTTGTAAAGACTAATATCATAACATCACAACACATTCATGTAACAACACAGTATTAAGAATCAAGTGTATGTAAACTATTATTCTCTCTTTTGCACTATATGTAAACATATTTTATGTGAAATATCTTATTCAGGTTATTGCTTAAAAATAGCATGAATTTTGTATAATTTTAAATGATTAACACTTTGTAGATTCTGCAAGGTGTATGCAAACTTTTGACTTCAACTGTATATATGATTTATATGATTGTCTGATTTATGTACAGATTTGTGCATTATTTACTGCACAGTATAACTAAAAATATGCATGTATTTACATAATACTTAAGTGAGAGAGAAAGAGCAATAATAATTTCTGTGTTAGCTGTTTAAGCTGGAGATGACATGGGGAAAACTTTTTGTGCCTAGATGTTCTAGTGCTCAGAGACCTGTAATGTGTGCAAACAGGTTGTGGCCGAGGTCAGAGCATATGTAATGATCTTGCCAGCCCATTTGGAGGTGTGAAAACGGTTGTGACATAGTCGGTATGTTGTATATGAGTCATATAATGCTGAACTGTGCATAATATAAACCTTAAACAATGCTAATATTGTGACACCTACTGCTTTGATTATCAAGTTAATTCATAATTTAATCATTTCCATAACATCTTAAGACATTGTTGCTCAGAATATTATATTCCAAATTAATTTGAATCCTGAATGAAGGATTTACTCATACGACATGGTAAACAGGACGTGTGGTTGGAAACAATTCTTATGACTCATGAAAATATGCCACACCCCTTCTTGCAGCACTTCAGTCTAGCAATTATTTAAGAAAAGAAGACAACTTACATCCAAACGTTGCATCTCAGGAGTCATGTTTGCATTTTGTGCCTAAAAACAGCAGAGGTATAAACAAATCAGTCTGTTTTAGATGCAAGAGAAGAAAAAAACCTTATTAAAATCTCACCTGTCTCTTTCTTGCCTTTATAGCAGTCTGAGATGAAAAGAAAGAGTTTGTTTTTTATAATACAGGGTTTTGGCATTGCAGGTTTCACATGCAGCTCCTGACGTCATGCAGCTCAGCAAACACTGAAAGGATAAATATTACAAATTCATTTACTCTGACACATGAAAATCAAGCAGTCAATCAGGTCTAGAAATGAAAAAAACTCCAGTTTACAGATCAGAATGCATCTTAACACAGATTCAAACTGACCTACACAAAGCATCTTGGTCTGCTGTCCACACTGGGAAGATAAACCTGAAAATGTGTCTGGATCCAGTTTGACCATATTTTACATCCCAAATCCAACCGAATACCTAAACTTAACAACTAAGAATAACATGTTGAAGTGTTCTGGAATATATATTCTTGAAAGAGTGGTACAACATGCCTAATAACTCTGCATGCACTGTATGTACCATTTCTGCTTTGAATACAATATCGGAATATGTTTCTGATTTAATAAGGAAACATCTAGGGGATTTCATAATAATGTAAGTGTTTGATTTATTGTTTTGGCTTCATATGGACATATGACACATAATGACAAAAAGTCAAAATAGCAAAAGGTTTCCCACATTTCCCCAATCCACCCAAACTATATTTCAGCTGAGGAGCAGCTTAAAGGAACAGTTCACCCAAGTTTCTGTCAGTATTTACTATCCTTCTACTACTTTTCCAATCACGAATGAGTTTCTTTCTTCTGTTGAGCACAAAGGAAGATATTCTGAAGAATGTTATAAACAGCTGACAGTTGCCATTGATTTACACATTATTTTCCTCTGCTATGTTAGTCATCAAGTTTGTTTGTCAACATTCTTCAAAATATCTTTTTTTTGTGTTCAATGGGAGTAAGGAAACTCATACAGGTGAGTAAATGATGACAGTAGTTTAATTTTTTGGGGGGTGAACTGTCCCCTTAATTAATTTCAGCACAAAATACATAGTATTTCACCTGTAAAAAACTGTTTAGAACTAAACACAGAAACTCAATATAAACAACATTCACCATTAGATTTTATATTCAGTGTTTTGACTGTGCACGTTCCCATAGCATCACTTTAACATGCTAATATACAGTGTTTTGTCTAAGAGCTTTCAGACAAAGATGCACAAACTCACAGGCTGATGACAGCATTTTTTGAACTAAAATGGCTAAAATTCACTTTCCAACTGCTGTTTGATGGCATCTGAAATCTTTATGTATGGCTTAGCGTAGCCAATGTAGTCATAATTCATAAACACAGTTTTTAAAGTATGTTTACCCTGTAAAAAATAGATGCATGGCAGCACAGTCTTCTCCGTTTAAACGGATAATAAAACAACCATGATGTTGATTCAAACCATCAGATGTGATCAGGATCTATAAACTGATTCACTGAACTGATTCCTGTGGTGTATTAGGATCATCAGATCTGACCGTCTCCAGATTCCTGCATTAAACACACAGTTACACAACAGCAGATGCAGATTTAACAGGTTACAACATCAACTGTCTGATTCAGCTCTTAAATGCTCATGTGATTCAGTAAATCAGTTCAATTATCAGTTTGATTCACTCACATGTTGTCTGGAGCTTTGCGCTGATGGATGAACAGCTCTTTCCTTTGAAAAAAAACTAAAAACAGAATCTGGTTACATTTTATATTTATTACATTTATATTCAAGTGAGTTCCTGTTTATTTTAAATTTGAGATATAAAGAATAAAATAACTGTTACAGATGATAACATGAATGATAATGTGATTTGTGATGACATGAGCTCTTGTGAACTAGTGTGTAAAATATAATGACTGAAGAATCGTGTTAGGAGAGATCAACCTCGACTCACCTGAGGATCATTTTATGCAGCAAGAAACAGATCAAACCCAGAAGAACAATGACAATGAGAAGAGCGGAAATCCACCACAGCTGATCTGTACATGCAAGAGACAATACATTAAACTGGATGACTGAATACATAAACTGATGAAAACAGATGATCAATAAAAATAATACACATTGAAATGCAGATGCACAGGTGTTTACCTGAGTGCTGGAGATCTGGAGACACTTCATTCACAACATCTTTACAAACACAATGATGAGTCAATATGAGAGAAATGACTGAAAGTGTATTGAGTGTGAATGAGATGTGCAGTGTTTTATTAGTGAATAATCAGACGTTTATCAGCTGAAACTCACCTGAGTTTGGAGTCACTGCAGTTTGATTCGTCACTGAAAAACACAAACACAATCATCATGATTCACTTGAAGATTCACAGAAGATTCAGTTCAACACAGAGTTTGATCTCAATCAGGACACACTGACGTGTTTTACTGTTTCTCTCACCTCTGAATGCAGTCACATGACTGAAATGAGGCTAAAATGAAATGAAGGAAAGAAGCATTAGAACAGCATTTATAATGTTCATGAAGGGTTAAATATGAAAACAGATGAATGTTGAGAGATACTGGGTTGATTTACTCCATCAGTAGAATCACAGATGATCTCATGATTCAGATTCACACAGTGAGAAGTGACGAGACGATCAGAGGAGACAGAAATCACAGGATCAGTCATTCTTTGAGGATCTGAAGAATCTGCTATCAGACGCCCGTCCTGATCAAATGAAACACCATCAGATCATGTGTGTGAATAATGGTGTAGTTTGAGGACTGAAACACACTCACCTGTAAATACCAGCTCTGCTCACAATCAGGATTATTGGTGTGATTCAGCAGAACAGACAGAATCACATACAGAAAACCCACTGGAGTCTGAATCTCTGCACACGTCACATTGATGATGTCCATGATTCAACACTAAAAAGAGAGTAAAATGATTTAAAATGCAGAATCAAATGACTGTTATTACATGACAAGTATTTTTTGGGGAGAAATGTTTTCACGTGAAGAATGTCATTTAAAAATGAAAATGTCAAGAACCTTAATTTCTCATGCTAAAACAAATGTTCTAACATATAGATTTTTAGCAAATAATGGCATAAGCTTGAGTCTTTTCCTCACGCAAAGTCATATTTACTACAGTTATGATATTTTGGATCCTGACAGGATCAGACCTCACTCACTTTCATGATACTGAAAAGACCAGCCACAATATTCTTATAATATCAGGTCTATAATATCAGATTACAATATGGGTGTCATACTGGTTTGGACAAAAACAGTAATTATAGCAGAATTCAGTCATCACACACTATGAATGACAAACACAATAAGTTCCCCTTTATCAGAACATATTGATCTCACTTTTGTTTTAGAGGCCTTTACATTATTGAGGCAGCAGAGGGCGCCACTGGCACATTCACACGAACAGAGTTCAAGGCGGAACACAGGTGCCTCACAGGATGTTTTCGATGGTGATTTTTTTTTTTTTTAAAGTTCAGACGTTTGAACAATTCGTTTCTTGTTCACATCAGATTTGAATATGTCACATCAAGCAAACTGCATTTGTTCTGACACGTGTGCAAGAAAAGTAAATACAAATGTCTCCAATTTGCACAATAACTAAACGCATATGGATTATTAATCAAAACTGATGATTTGACAATAGGGTGTGTAAAAATGAACAAGCAATAGTGATTTTTCAGTCCTCATGTAACACAATGCAAAAATAAATGTACTGCATAAATAAACAATGTGGCTTTTCCGAATACATTTTTACCTACTTTTGAAATCTGAAAACCTTCTGTAAACATGTAATAGGGTTTTGAACGATGTCTTGCATCTGTCTGTAGGGGAGCGCGGGGCACAACCTAACACTTTTTGAATTTCTCTTCTCAGTTTGTGTAAATCCACGTAGGGTTGAGTGTGTGTGTGTGTGTGTGTGTGTGTGTGTGTGTGTGTGTGTGTGTGTGTGTGTGTGTGCACCTGGTATTCATCACGTTATGGGGACCAAATGTCCCCACAAGGATAGTAATAGCAGTAAATGTTGAGCTTGTGGGGACATTTGTGAGGTCCCCATGAGGAAACAGGCTTATAAATCATGCAGAATGAGTTTTTTTGAGAAAGTAAAAGTGTGCACAGTCTCCTGTGAGGACTAGGTTTAGGTGTAGGGTGATAGAAAATACAGTTTGTACAGTATAAAAACCATTACACCTATGGAATGAACCCATAAAACATGGAAACACAACATGTGTGTGTGTGTATGTATATATATGTAATTTTACACTTGTCTTGTAAAAAATTTCGCTTTGTTTCATAATTACAGCGTGTACGTTTTTCGTTATTTACCTCAAAAGAAAGGAAGTGAAAAGTGACAACATGCCCCGTATGTGGGGTACACTGTAACATGACCATATGACAGCTTAAAACATACACCATAAACTGAAATATTTTGTCAATAAAATAAAATGAGTAACTTTTTCAAATAACATAATTTTTAAGAGGAACACATCGCAACCATGCGTGCCCTGATCGCAAAACAGCTATACAGTATATCTCAAAACAATGTGTTTAAATAGATGAAGCACATTCAGACATTTAATAAATAAATAAATAAATAAATAAATAAATAAACAAACACTCCTCTCTCTGCAAACACAGCTTTCATAGAACAGAAGACACATAAACCAGCCAAAATGTTTTACATTTCTTGAAATAAGTTCTCAACATTAAACATCGATTGTGAGTCTTTATTCATCTGTTTCTTGTGGTTCTTTTTAAAATACATAAAAGATAAATAGTGAAAACTACATCGCTAATGTCACAGAATATCATAGTTTAATAATAGCGGGTCAGATTGTAACGCAGTGTTACAACTTTCCCCATCAGCGCCACTGGAATATTAAACTGGTTCGTGTCTGATGGTTTGACAAGCATTAATATACTATCTGAACTGATAAACAACAGATTGGAGATTAAAATAATTGCAGATTTGTCTCATTTTAAATGAATACTAAAAACTGAGAAGAAAATTTACTTCAGCCAGAAATTTACTTTTACTATGGTTTACTTTTACTGCGATATCATCAAAAGGCTTTTGAATTTTGGCGCACTTTTGTCTCTGTAGTGTTCCTATGGCAACTAGTAAATACTGTAAATCTGGTTATGCTGGCGTGTGTGGAAATATTTAAACCAGGCGTGTTACAATTAACCCCGCGTTAGTTTGTGCCCCGCGCGCCACTTTGACGCTGGTATAAGTATCGCGCCGGCGCCTCATGCGCATAATAAAATGTCAAAGACATTAAGTTTTTATTTTTAATGACACAAAATGTTACACAAATAAAAATGAACTAATAAAAATGCAGCAGAGCAAATTTTGAGAATATGTGAAATAAAATGAATAAAGGGAAAAATACAAAAGTCTCTTTCACAAACACGCACACGTTTGTTTTTGTGAACAGTGGGGACTTTCCACAAAACGATAGCAAAAACAAGTGTACACACACACACACACACACACACACAGAGAAAGAGAGAGAGAGAGAGAGAGAGAGAGAGAGAGAGAAATGAACTGGTAAGACTGGTATTTTGAGAATATGTGAGATGGGGAGAGCAATTTTCTTGTCTTTTAATGTTTGATTGTAATCATAATGCAACCTGTTATTTATCTAACCAAAAATATCTAAATTTTGACAAAAAGTAGTCTTTTAGAATGTCTAAATGTATATCTAAAAGCAAAACCTAATAAAATATGTCAATGACATTAAGTTTTTATTTTTTAATGATACAAAATGGCACAATTCTCACTTCAGAAAAATGGATTTTAAAAGCGTTCACTGTTTTAATATGAAATGTTGCATTTATTGAAAAATAATAATAAAAATATTATATCAATAAATATTTTAATTCTAATGAGAAAAAAAGCTCATTAAAATTGTATAAATATTGCATATTGTCATAAAATCCCCTCAAAATTCTAAACAACAGTCAAAAAATATTATTGATAAAAAATATTTTACAGTGTTTTTCCTGACAAAAACAAAAAGTTACATTTCAAGGCTTCGGAGCCAAGTGTGACTCCTAAGAGGCCCAGAGAGTTAATAATGTTTGTAAACATTTAGCTTCTGTGGCATTTTAGCCTACATTATTTCTGAATGTAAAAATAAAATGCGACATGAGCCTACGCGACTTATGTTTTTTTCCCTCTCAAAACGCACTTTTATAGGAGTGTCCTTTGTTAAACAGTGCACCAAACATTTTTAAATATCTTTAAATGTTTTAAAGCGTTAACAGGTTTGTTTAGTAGCATTAATTTGGCTAAAATCTAGAAAATAAGATGCTGTATTGGCTGTGACTAAAGCACAGGTGGTTCATAATTTATTATTATTATTATTATTACACTGCTACTATATCTGCTATTATACAGATTTTTATGTATTTATTTATTATTACATTTTTAAGCCCTGGTTAAGACTGTTTGAAAAAAATATATATTTTTTAACCAATCAATCAATAAATAAATGAATGAATGAATGAATGAATGAATGAATTAAATATATTTTCAGATTAATGTTTTAAATAAAGTAATAAACAACAACAACAACAACAACAACAACAATAATAATAATAATAATAATAATAATAATAATAATAATATTTTGTGAAATAAAGTGCTGCATATCAGAACTTTACTGACTGAATTAAAACATGGATTAAAAAAGAAAAGAAAAAAACTCCAACTGGGTGATACTCCATATAATAATAATAATAATAATAATAATAATAATAATAATAATAATAATAATAATAATAAACTATAATAATAATAATAATAATCATAATAATCATAATAAAAATACAAATACAAATAAATCACAGGTTTACTTAAATAGCAAAATTATTTAACATTTAATACTAAATGAGACAGTCAAACAAAAGGGGAGTAATGTGAGCCGAGCTATATAAGTAATAATTCTAGCAGTAGAGTTTTGGATATGAGGTCAATGGAGTTACCAGTAAATTATACAGAGGGCATTAGTAGACATAAAAAAGACAAGACATAAAAAAAAAATCTAAATGCATGTACAGTGTGTCTGCATGATCAAGGCTGATGAAAGGGAGAAGTTTAGCAGAGAAGTGAAGGTGAATGCAGTCTTCGTTAATATGGGCTTTGAGATCTGCTTACAGCATCAAGTCCAGAAAATTTATCCTAAACATTTAATATTTTAGTTTATCTTTATTATATCTCAGATAACACTTAAGAACTGTTCTCACAATGTAAAAGTACACTATCTGGATAACATACCTGTAAGCAGGTCTGTGATGATGGTCGATGTGAGCAGAACGACTGTCCTCTAGGAATGAATCGTGACTGGATGTGACACGCCTGCCTGATCTCCACTTTTCTCCTGCTTGGGTTTGGGTTTGACTGTTTTGGTGTTTGGGAGCCAGTCTGTGGTTTGTCATCTCATTTTGTGCACACATACAAAACACCATCACAGGGAGAGAATAAGGGGCTTACGCGTTTCCTGTTTTGCAACAGTGATTTCCTGAATAAAGCATCTCTCTCTTGCACGTACACGCGCACACACACACATACACACACTTACATATGACAGAGTAGGTTTTCGTGACACCAACATATAAGTGTCAAACTGATTTTTGGGGCAATCAACTAGATTGACTGGGGTCTGGTAGCACTTCTGTTCTCTAGAGTCTGAACACCAGGACCTCTTTCTCTCCCAGAGAAATGAGGCTGCAGAATATTCAACTAAACCCACTCTTTTATTTGAAAAGCAACAAAAATCCACGACTATCCACTGATCTCCAAACACCTGTTGAGCAGACTATGGGAGAGATGGGGCAGGACTTTAACGGCTTTATAAAAAAAATATATATATTTATTTTTTTATTTATGTGATAATTTATACATTACAAAAACAATGTAAAGATTTATAATAAATCGCGCTCAAGAAAGTATGTCAGATTCTCCTATAACAAGCAACCATATTTTATTTTTAAATAAACCCAAAAACCACAACCCAGATTTTTAAAAAGTAACTTATCAAAAAATAAATAAAGTAAAGTAAAATTAAATTAAATAAAATAGTCATTTGCCATTATGACAGTATAATTTTAAATTTTAAGAAGCCAAAACACTTTTATTTACATCAAACTGCACTGTTCAGACATGTTTGTGCACTAAACAAAAACATAATGTGTCAGTATAAAACACATAATAGCCAGATACAAAACTACAGTCTCATGTTATTCAAAAAGCACAAATATTTACAAACAGGGCCGGTTCTTTTGGAGGCCCTAGGCAAAATTCATGTTTGAGGCCCCCCACCCCCCCAAAAAAGCACTTGAAATAAATATTAACTTTTTCTTTCTTTCTTTCTTTCTTTCTTTCAATTATAATTTATACAACATTTCATTTTAAAATGTGTATATTTTTATGTTTATAGCAGTACTGGTCAAAATGTTGGACACTGTTCACCTACGGTTTTAATGTTTAATTAAATAAGTCGCTTATGATCAGAAATACAGAAAAAAACATAACACTGTGAATTAGTATTAATTACTGTGAAGTATTAATTTAGCACATCCTTAAGTATTAATTTTTGTTTAAAAAAAAGAAAAAGAAAAAAAAATTAAAGACAAATTACTGACCCTTTGAATTGCAAATTTTGTTACAAAAATATAAAAATATAAAAATATATACACACACACACACACACACACACACACAATTTATTTATTTATTTTGTAACATTACTCTTTAAAAATTTGCAATAATAATAATAATAATAACAAAAACAACAACAATAACATATACATATACATATATACATATATATATATACATATATATATATATATATATATATATATATATATATATATATATATTGTATTCCAACCTTCAGAAGTTTCGCACATCACAAAGCATCGCGTCTGTGGGCGTCAACGACGCTCGCGCATTTTTGATCTGTTCAGAAACGACGCTGAACGACAGAACACATTTACATTTACATTTACAATACACTGCAGTCACTCCAAAAGAGAAGATAATTCACACACCTGCATTAGGAATCGGCGGATTGAGGACCAGAGACGGACTGGCGCGACAACATTTCAGGGCGGGAAATCTCACAGTCATCCGGGCCATCCCATACACCCACAACACATTCTGAAACACGGACAAACCTATTATCTGCAAGGCCTGCATCATCATCACATAAAAACAGATTAAATTCTTAGGCCGGGGCCATGCTAAAATAATAATTGAAAGTTCTCTCCTAAACTGCACCTTCACTACTTATTTTTTATTTTCTTCATTTTCCCTGATATCTTTCTGTGTGTGTGTGTGTGTGTGTGTGTGTCTGCAATATTTACGTCCCTGTAAATTATTTTCTTTAAGTGGATTTAAATAAATCGTTAAATTGTGTTTTCACTCATTTTCTTGTAGCCGTCTCTTTTTCCATTATCATTATTTCTAATAAACAGAACTGTCTCCTTGTTGCAGTACAACCGTGTCATTGTGCTGTGTTTGCATGTATGCTAATATATATTTAGGCCTACTTTACATGTATACATAAAATAAAATTTAAATAAATCAAATATAAATTCATTTTACATTTAAAGTGGTACATTACTACTATGTGTTTTTTTTTCTAGACTATAGATAAATATATAGTTAGTTATATATTTGCATTAAATTGTATTAATATAATTATTTTTAAATAGCCTAAATGCCAAAATTAAAATAATAAGACAAAATCTTCATAAAAAAGAAAAAAATCTTACGAAAATATCATTAGATTATCGTGAGCCGTATTTTTCTTTTACGAAAATAAATAAATATCCATGGATTTATAAAGAAAAGTGTTGTAACCTTGCTAGCACTAGAAATTCATTTCTTAACTATGTTAACCAAGACAAAACTACAATAGCCTATTTACAGATGTAACTAATAATTCTCAAGTCTCTCTTTGTATATTCGGCAGGCTAAATAAATAAACACATAAATAAACAAACAAACAAACAATAAATGGCAAAATCGCCAGGATTCTCTCGGTTCTAGCATCGCAGTCCGGGACTGCTGAGGACATTTAAAGTTATTGCTACAAAAATTATGCTGAAGCTTTAAATAATCTAAACATAATGGTCAGATGTCACATTATTGAAAAGAAGTTACAGCATAAATATTTGTGTTATTAAAAAAAATAAACAAACACACTTAAATGTTATGTATTACTGTGAGGAATTAATTTAAATGTAATGTATAGGCCTATGCAGGGCTGCCAACCTCAGAAAAGGAAAATAAGGGACATGTATATGCCTACATATATTATGAGGAGAAATAATTATTTATTGCAAGCAAATAAATGATAATATAGTCCCGCAAACAATGCGACAAAAACAACTATTTGCACGTTTTCCAAACGAAATTGCGTTTTATCAACAACGAAAAGCTCAGAACCTCATCAGCGCTGCCCTGAGACTTTATCATTAAATAGATCTGCAACCAAAAAAATCTAATCAAGGTAATTCACACACACTTAATCTCTCTCCATTTCTAATAACGAGTTTGCACATTAGCAGATCCGTTAGTTGCTCGATAATAAAACCAGGCTACATTTTGTAAACAGAAACGTGATTCTGAGACGGAGGGCACTGTATTGATTTGCATAGATTATCATTTTTATTTTTGTTGCCGTTTTTGGATGGTAATATTATATATTATCTTAACGGAGCATGGGGCCCAAAAATCCGGCCCTGATCGGAAATCATTTCATATATTGTCCATCCATTCTGTATTTTAACGTATATATACAAGTAAAGATTTTACTAAAATAAAAAGTAAAGATTTAAAAGTAAAACATTTTTTTTTTCTTTAAGATGGATGATATATGACATTTACAATCTGAGTCTAACCATGTCATGTCCACAAATGCAAAAGTCAGTCATCCATTATGCCTTTAGCTCCTCCAATACAATATTTTTACATATTCTTCCGTCACTGAAAAACTGTTGCTTAAGCGAAAGTCAGAATCGTGAGATAAAAAGTCACAATTACCTAAAACCTTTTTTTTCTTTTCTTTTTTTTATTAATGTAAAACCATCCCATGTGAAGTGTTAAGCAGGAAATTCTGGGGTTCTTTATTACAAATTACATTATTTTAAACTACATTCAAGAGATATATGTTAATCAAATAACATTTTAAATAACGTAGCATTTTTACAGTACTTTCCTAAAAAAAATAAAATAAAAAAAAAATCGCTACCACTTTTTACAGTGCTTAAAAAAAAGAAAAGAAAAAAAAAACTTTTCGTGTTACCGACTATCGGACGAACAAAACTAGCAGGTTTTAGTGTTTTTTAAGTGACTTTGGCACTATTTGCTGAAAAAATGATGCAATGAAAACTGTTTTTATTTTTCTCCATATTCTTTGTTTTCGGGTTTAATTTTTACTGTAATTGTAATACTTTAACGATTCATTATTGTTATTATTTTCTATTAGCAGGTCTATTGAGAAAATCGACATCTTGGTTTAAGGAAAGGAGGCGCAGAATCGAACACACTGATACACATTTACATTTATCTGTAACATCCCTGTATTCAGTGTGGTTTTATTCAGAGTAATAAGTTGAAGAGCTTACAAAGAAGATTAATGCAAACTACATTCACGCCATATAATCTATCAAAAGCCCAAATATTCAAAGTAAAATATTCAGACTGTGAATTATTTCCAAGCAAAAAGATAAAATACATATTCAAACTCAAAATGCACTAGTTTTAAGAGAAGATTTCTGCTTTGCTTTTTGAAAAACAAATAATACAGTAACAGCAGCACATCAAATACTCACGGTTAAGTAAAGATTCGCTGGACAGAAATGATAAAACCTCACGTGTTTTTATTAACAGCTGAAATAGGAAGTAGGAAGAGACAGAACGGCAGTGAAACACCCGATGTCGATAGCAAAACAGCGACATCTATTGGCAAGTTACTATATTACAACACTCCCACTAAATTCTCCATTAGCATTAAGCGATGTTACAGTAAACTATACTATAACAAAAAAATAAATAAATAACAAATAAAAAAAAACAAATAACACAAAAAAAAATAAATAAATAAAAAGGCTGATTTTTCCAAGAATGTCACCATACAAGAAATAATTTTAACACAAGCTCCTAAGGTCATTTTGTTCGTCCTTTCATCATGTTAAACCTATTTACTATTAGACTAAACAGGATTAATTGAAACAAAGTCCAATATCACTCCTAAGATGCTCAACTCTCTGTCTCACTAATGGCTTTGTCACAATATCTGTCTTCATGTGATCTGTAGGGCAGTGCTGCAGTTGGATTTGTCCATTCTGCACATGTTCACATGTAATGATAGTGAATGTCTATGTGCTTAGTCCGTAATGATCACCTGGATTCTTTGTGATTGCAGTGTCTCCTGGGTTGTCCTCCAGAATCTGTCCAGGCGTAACATCCACTCTAAGATCACTCAGTAGTCTCTCAAGCCAGGCACATTCCTAAGCAACAGGACAGAAGGAGATATTTGGGTATTGTCAACTGAAAGTTTAAAATTACTACATTTATTAATATTAGATGGAGCCAACTGATAAGATTAGAGTTTTGGAACAAATTCGCTTAAAGTTGTATTTCATCCATGCTTTAATTTAAAAAAATTGCACAAAGAGGAAGAAATGACATCAGGCTGAGTGCTAATATAACATATTCAGCAAAATGCATAGTCTATAATTAATAAAAAATAATAATTAAAAAAAAACAAAAAACAGATCTTATGCCACTGGTTTTGCTTTTAACTTTATTTATAGATATGTTAGCAACACAAAATATCTCTCTAACTGAAATGTATACATGTATCTTTACACGTGTACGTTTAAGAACGATATTGGTGCATTAGTATACTCAAGTATAAATGCAGACCATGAAATATGGAAATTTCATAGAAAAAACACTTCAACCTCATTGAATGTCACCAGGCATAATTATATATTATATATATTATATATATAATATTTAACAAAACATCAATTTTGTTAAATTTACAGTGTGTACTATATAGTACACACTGTAAATTTAACAAAATTGATGTTTTATACAACAAAATGTTTAGAAGGCACTGTGTGATCACAGAAAGATTAAAAAAAAAAAAAGTAAATTTTGGCTGAAATTATGACTGTTGGTTGTTTGCCCTTTTGCAGTTGTTGGTGCAGGGCATCACTTGTTGGGGCCATGGTTACACTTTAAAAAGTTTTGACCAGTTTCAACCTAAAAACTTAAGTTTAGCAGCTGCCTTAAAATTTTAAGTTAAATTAACCTAAAACCAAAAGCCAT